>CAUYPK010023021.1:0-108278 GCA_963574355.1 Loris lydekkerianus
GTAAATAAATGGTTAAAAATCCTGAATCCTTATACTCCAAAACCCCTGATTATAAGGATTCAGGATTTATAAACATTTATTTACAAGACTTTACTGCCTTAAATGGGGTTTTCACTTAATTAAATGTGCCATTAAATATTATGAGTTAAATAGTTCAGTGGAATACAGTTCAGTTCAGCCGTCTACCTCTTCAGCTCAGCCACGACTTGTGGACTGAGCTGAAGCACCGCCCCCTCAAGCAGACGGCAGAAGACTGGAGACGATGTGCATTTGATTAGGTGTGCGCACACCGAATCAAATAACCTGTATGACCTGAGTATAAGCCGAGTTCGGGTTTTTCAGCACAAATTTTCGGCACAAAAACTCGGCTTATACTCAAGTATATATGGTATTTCCAAAGGAAAAAAGAAAATTGCTGACTTGCTACTGACTCGATATAAAAAGCTTCCTATGCCTAAGAATTTAAATCATATTCCGGGAGTAGTAGAAGTCTTTAAAATGTTGCAAGAGGGGAATTTATGAAATATTTATGGATATAAATGCACAAGTAGCCAGATTAGAAAATGGAACATTTAGAAGTTTACACCAGTGACAGCAGACCACACCGTAGGGACAATCCAGCTCCTTGACTCCCTTTGTGAAGTTTCACTGGGATAAAGCATCCTTGCTCACTCATACAACAGTGGCAGAACTGAGCAGCTATACCAAAGACCATGCAGTCTGAAGAATATAAAATATTTTCTACCTGCCCCTTTATGAAAAAGTTTTCCAACTGGTATGGGCTGAATTGTGCTGCTCGCAGCACCCCAAATTTGTATCTTGAAGCCCTGATATCACTGCATTTGGAAATGGGGCTTTTATGGAGAGAATTAAAGGTGAATATAGTCATAAAATGGGTGCCCATTCCAACAGGACTGGCATCTTTGAAAGAAGAGGAAGAGAAGCTGGACTGTGTTCTTTCTCTCTCTCTCTCTCTCCCTTCCTTTATTCACTGTGCACACCGAGAAAAGACAATGTGAGGACATATCAAGGAGGAGCCATTGACAAGCCAAGGAGAGAAGCTTCACGAGACACAAACCCTGCGAACATCGTCTCCAGAACTGTGAGAAAAGAAATGCTGTTATGTATGCCACTCCTTTGGTATCTTGGCATACAGGTAGAAGAGAATAACACACTAACTCAGGGGTTCTCAATCTTCCTAATGCTGCAACCCTTTATATGGTTCCTCATGTTGTGGTGACCCCCAACCATAAAATTATTTTTGTTGCCACTTCATAACTGTAATTTTGCTACTGTTATGAATCATAATGTAAATATCTGATCTGCAGGATGTATTTTCACTGTTACAAAGGGGTTGCGACCCAAAGGTTGAGAACAGCTGCACTAACTCTTGGCATAGTTAATTTGTGTATTTAGGATAATTATGTACAATAATTTTACAGTGCCTTAGAATTACCAAGGTGGGAAAACTCATGGTTTCTACTCCCAACAAAGCTCATAGCCTAGTAGAGGGAGACATGTACATTTTGTAGAACATCTGAAATGTATAGTTTCAAATCATTTTAGTGTACAGATTCACTTGACTCTTCCTCTTTATAACACAAGAGAATGAAAGGGAATTTTTTTTTCTCACTCACTGGCCATTGGCCTTTTCTTGCTTTAAGAAATGGAAAATAATCAGTCTTTGATAGTTCACCCCTGTAAACTTAGCACTTTGAGAGACTGAGGCAGGGGGATTGGTTGAGCCAAGAAGGTATAGACCAGACTGAACAATAAAACAGGGTCCTATCTCTATAAATAATGATAATGATGATAAAAATATAATCAGGCATTGTGGCACATGCCTGTAGTCCTAGCTGCATGGGAGGCTGCGGCAGGAGGATTGCTTGAGCCCAGGAGGGAGAGACTGCAGTGAGCTCTGATCATGCCATTGCACTTTAGGCTAGCTGACAGAACCAAATACTTTGGTATCTGATTTTAATGTTTTAGGAGGGCACAATTTCAAAAACAAGAAGAGTTGAGGGAAAAAGCAAATGACTTGACGATGCAAGAAAGTGCTTACATCAAGCAGAAGGAGATCTCCCAGGCTGAGGATGGACTGAAGCAATACGTCTATGTCTTGTCCTAGGACCTGAGCAACCTGGACCCTCTTCTCTGGCAGCAACTGAAGGACATAGAAAGATTTCAGACAGCTGTCTCCTGTGTGAGGGGCATGTATTATCAACAGTAGTGCTATTGCTCCTGGGGAAAAAATTGGTTCTTCATAGTTCATGGCCACAGCAACATAATAGATAGAAAGTATAGCTGGACAGAGAAAACAATGGAAATACTGGTGTAGGAAAATGGACCAATTCTGGGAATGCCAATGGGCTTTCCCTCTGTGTATAATCCTGTCACAGAAGTGGCAGAGTTGTCACACCAGTGTACGTTGCGGACATCAGAAAAGGATTTTAACAATAAACTAAAATGACAGATGACTGATGGGTCTGATCGTACCTAGGAATCACTTAGAGTTCTCCAGAAACTTGCCAAAAATCTTGGGACAAAAAGGACCAAGAATAATGGAAGGTGAATTCTCAAGTTGGAGAGTGAGAGCTCAAGTTGAAAACATAAGAAAGAGATGTGGTTTCTTATACTGAGTTTGTAGAATGATATTCAGGCCTGCTGCTAGAGAAACAATGATATGAAATAAAAGGTAATGGATGGACAAAAAGTCCTGTAGAGGGGGTACTGGGAAAATAAAGATATAATAATTAATTTTACCTAGGACCAACAGTAGAAGAGGGATAAGATAAGATTAGAAAACGATCAATAGGTGAGATTCCAATAAAGGGATGATGACACTTGACTGAAAACAATGGCAACAATGGTAGGGAAGGTTGAGCGGACATTAAAGACATAAAAAGTATTAAAAGGCTATAATTGATGGAAGGCGACTACTAGCTGAACCCCATGAAAAGGGTGGGAGAAAGGAATATATTAACAATAGTTTCCACAGAGAATGTACTGAGGAGAAGTTGAGGTCACGGGTAATAAAATTTGCCAATCTACAAACAGCAACCCACATTACTAAATGTTTTATAGGAATAAACTCTAGTAAATATTGTTCATATTAGAGCAAGGTTTGTAAATTGATGGCTGTTAGGCTAAATGTGGCCTTGAGAGGGCTTTGCAGCTTTATATTGGCAATACATTTGGGGGGCTATAAATTTATGGAGTACAAGTGCATTTTGTTATAGAGATGGATTTCATGGTGGTGAAGTCAGGGCTTTTCGAGTACCCATCACTTGCATAAAGTGCCTGGTGCCCATTAAGTGATTTCTCATCACCTCGCCCCTCCCTCAGCCCCACACCTCTGCCTCCTCCTTGTCTGTTGTTTCCTGCTCTATGTCCCTGTCTGCCCTTTTTTAGATTTGACGTATAAGTGAGAACATGTGATATTTGTCTTGGCCATATATTTAAGAATAATAATAGGTTTTTAAAAGTAGAAAAAATAATTTTGTGACTATTTAAAAATCACATAATATATAAAAATCTAGATTTCTGACTCCTCAGGTTAAGGCTCTGGCTTAACTACAACAATAACAACAAAGTCAGCTGAAGCTGAGACCGTAACCACCCTTTAGATGGGCACATGAGTCCTCCCCACTCCCCGAGGTCTTCTCCTGTACTCCATCCATCGTTCAACCAGCTCCTCTGGACTCCAACAAACCCATCACCACAGAAATTAAGTATTTGTCTCCAAATCAGAGGATAAAATGTGGGCCACATGAAAATGGAAATTTGACTGAAGCTTTTCATTTGTGTGTCACTCCCGGTAAGCAATGTTTCCAGGAAAGAAAAGGACGAGCGAGGAGAGAGTCTTAAGAAGCATGAAATCAGAAACTCTGCATTCAGAAGAAAAGCTCTAAAATATCATTGTTGAAAGAAGGTTGAGCAGAATTTCTAATTCTGATTAAGTAGGCTTTCTAATAATGAGTGTGGAGTATAAATTTTAAAATAATCATTGGTTACTATTGTCCGTTATTACAATACCTGAAAATTTGCGATCAACAGATTAGCACATAATTTACTTCATCAAAAGTTTTACCATTTCTGCCCAACTATTTTTACCACATCTATACTTATTAAAAAGCCATTCTCCTTTTCAGCTGACTCCTTCCAGGACTGGAAAGAAAAGTGCTAAAAAGCAAAATCTCTTTATCACTAAAAGTTCACTGTGGTGACATTCTTCTCCAATTTCTGAAAATCCTAAACCACTTTGCACCCAGCTTGACCCAACAGCTGTATCTCTTCAGCTCTCACTCCCTAATTTGTTTGCATTTGGCTTATATTCCTAGCTCTTTGGAGTACTGATAATTATGCCTGTTTGGAAGGCTTAGAAGCTGTAAAAAATCTGGACCTTCTCACATTTCAGCACAGGCAGACAAGGCTCAGGCTCCAAATTGGAACTGTATGACTTAAATGGGGCATGTGAGTGCAGAGACATCAACAGCTGCCTGCCAGCTTTGTGAGTCTTCTCCAAAGCCACTCACCATATGTCGGCTACAAATTAAAGACCAAACAGGCCAAGGTGCTACAGAGGATTCAAATGGACTTCTGTTACCGCATGTGGTTGGTATAGGGAAGGTGAAATGCTGATAATTAAAACTTCACAGTCCCTGTTCTGATGTAATTGGGCTATTCCCCTCATCTTAGAAACACCTGAATAGTCTGAACAATTAAAGTATCATAAAATATAGTTATTATAGGTAATTTTAAAAAGAAAGGTAAGCAAGAATAATACTATCTGAAACTGAAGTCAGTGTATAAGAGATGGGGACAAGAAACACTGTTACATATGTTTGAATAATGGTGAATATATTACTTTGCAAAATTGTTAAAGGCATAGAAAAGCACACAGATATACCGGGAAAGCAAATTATCATTGACCACTTATCAATAGCTAATAATAAATTTAATACAGGCACAGAGTGTATGGAAAAATTTACAACCCATGTCTTCCTAGATTTGTGGCCTAAATTGAAAATTAGAAATGGGTTTCAAGTTCATGTTAAAATATTAAAAAGTTTAAACTGATTCTATGGTCTGAATGTTTGTTTCACTCCCAAATTTATATGGGCATATCTAATCAACCATGTCTTTGAATTAGGAAACAGGACCTTTGGGAGGTGATTAGTTCACTTTTTATGTTTTATAAGGGATTAATGCCCTTATAAAAGAGGCCCCAGTGAACTGGCTTGTCCCTTCGACTAGGCGAGGACACATCTGGGTGACAGGCACATGCCAGGAAGCGGAACTTCTGTAGACATGCAATCTGCTGAAGCCTTAGTCTTGGATTGTCTGACCTCCAGAAGTGGGACAAGTAAATGATGCTGTTTCCTAGCCATCCAATTTATGGTATTTTGTTAGAGAAGCCTGCAAGGACTAAGATGACTGACCATTTATTCGTTGGGATGTGGAAATGTGTCATACAGCATTTAAATTTGGTTTCTTCCATTTTATGTTGATTTATTTAACACAAAGCCAAAAATAGTTCTAGGTAGTAAGTGAAGTGAATATTAAGAGTATTTTCATTTTTAGAGAAGAAGGAGTGATATTGGTTGCAAACTCAGATATGTTAAATGTTTGTCCTTTTTAAAAGACAAATTAAAACTATGAAAAAAAAAATCAACCGAAAATTGAGACATTAAAGAAAAAAATTCTCAAGGCTGGACATGATGGTTCACACTTGCAAAATTCTAGTTAGCACTTTGGGAGACAGAGAAGGAAGGATTCTTTGATGTCAGGAGTTCAAGATCACCTTGAACACACCCTGCTAATTTTTCTATTTTTAATACAAAATAACAAAACTAGCAGGGTGTGGTGGCACACCTGTAGTCCCAAGTACTGGGGAGGCTGATGCAAGATTGCTTAAGCCCAGGAGTTTGGGGTTCTATGAACTAGACTGAGGTCATGGCACCTGAGGCAAAAATTTAAAACAACAAAAAAACAAAATTCCCCCAAAGAAACTTCATTTTACCTGTTCAGACTTGACCTTCACTGCCTAAACAGTGAGGATAACATTACATTATCTGCCCCCTTTTTCCAATTCCTTCTGTGAATAAAGCTGTCTTGTACTTCTGAGATGCCAACTATGAGGTCAGACAATTAAGTTTGGGAATTCACCCTAGATAAAGTGCTTTGAAAGGTTGACTTTCAAATCAACTTTCAGTGCTTAGCTCCCCCAAGAGAAGTACTTTGTAGGCAACTGTAGTGCTATCTTCTGATTCCAGTGCACAGTTTCCCAAGAGGCGTACTTTGAAGACAACTGTAGTGATATTCAGCAATGAGGTATGCAGCACTTTTTCTGGGATGACTTTGTAAGTTTAATTGTGTGACCTCATACTTCAAAGAGTGATTACAATTACTTTTTAGAAAGATTTTTTTTGGTAGGGGTGTTGTTTTCCAACTGTTTTTCAAGACTTTCAGTCTTTCAAGACTGAAAAAATAACCCACCTAAGAGATGTTAATTACCACTAAATAGTGAGCACAGACATTTTTAGAATGTTTCTCCAAGTCATGTCATGATTCCCAGGAAGAAGAGGAATTAGAGTTCCATCAAGCATGAAACGTGTTTTGAAAAGTGAATTGATTCATAGTACTAGAACTTTCCCTGTAAGATGAAAAGACATTTTGTTTAGTTTAAGCCCTTAATGAGGTAAAGTCCATGGTTTTGAAATGTGGCTGTCTTGGAAAACAACATTTGGAGAATGTGTATGAATCTATAAAAACAAACACATGCTGTAGAGATTTTTTCAGCATGGCTGAAACTGATGAAAATCCAGATGTTCTCTTTTTATATTCTTGGATCACCACCAAAGAGCAAAAAATAGCATTGATCTCTGTTGACCAGTATCACTTGAAGAGGAAGTACTAGCCCTCAGACAGCAGTAATTACTCAACAATCTTCAGCAGAGGGCTGGAGATACTCAAAATTTGACAGTACCATTCGCACACATTATGCTTGCAGTAATGAAAGTATTTGCTTGACTGTAAATTATCAGGCCTGGCCACTATCTACCACCACGCATACTCAGATCAGCCAAATTACTAATTTTATTCACGTTTTAGATTTTAAAACAAATACTAAACAGATAAAAGGCTCTGATTCTTTTAAATCAGCAAAAAACAGAATGTAAGATAGGCCTACTTGAAAAGCCAAATACTTGCTCATTAGCAATGTAACAACCTGGCAGTGTGAAAATTTGATCACAAATTCTAACCTTGCCATTCACCACCCCCTAGGTGGCTTTTCTGTGGACAAATTTACCATCCTATGGAGGCATAATTTCCTTTCTCTTTTCATTTATGGCTTTTTAAGTTGAATTAAATGAGGCCCTATTTTAAAAAGTAAAATGTTATGCTTATAGTTGGGAACCATTATAGCATAAGAAAGGTATTTCTTATCCAACACGAGAGAGAGAGAGAGAGAGAGAGAGAGAGAGAGAGAGAGAGAGAGAGAGAAAATGTGTGTGTGGGTTAGAACTATGCAATTTTCTGAAGTCTATCAAGGCAAATACAGAGAAAATGTGGGGTGTGTGGTATTGGAGGAGAGAGGAAGTAGGAGAACAAGAGAAGTTTCAAGAGTAGAAAGAAAATAATCTGAAAGCTGTGGAAATCAACTACTTTTGACTTCACAGAAAATAAAATGTCTTTGGGAAGACAAAGGGCGAAAAACAAAAAAATTATTCCTAAATAACAATAACCCAGTAGGGGATTAAATAGGTTAAATCAGTGAGAAGGCAAATCTTTAACAATACAAGCAAAAAAAAAAAAAAAAAAAAAAAAAAACAGGTGGTGCCTATGGCTCAGTGGATAGGATGCCAGCCCTATATACCAAGGGTGGCAGGTTCGAACCCGGGCCTAGCCAAACTGCAACAAAAAATATCTGGGCGTTATAGCAGGCACCTGTAGTCCCAGCTAGGGGAGACTGGGGAGGCTGAGGCAAGAGAATTGCCTAAGCCCAGGAGTTAGAGGTTGCTGCTAGCTGTGACATCATAGCACTGTATTGAGGGGCGATAATGTGAGACTCTATCTCAAAAAAAAAACACCTCAAAATCAGATGAAAAGTTAACCCTTATTCTTCTGTATTTCACATGTATCATGAAATGTATTAATTTTCTTTAATTGTACTAGTTTTTTAATGTCATAGCTTCATAATAGTCTCTGATGATCTTCAGTACACGTATTTCTGTGGTATTAGTTGTAATCTTTCCTTTTTTATTTCTGATTTTGCTTACTTGGGTCTTACCTCTTTTTTTTTTGATTAGTATAGAAAGTGTTTTATTGATTTTATTTGTTTTCCAAAGAAACTCAACTTTTGTTGGTTTCATTGATTCTTCGTAGTTTTTTGTCTTGTTTTGCTTAGTTGTGCTCTGATCATTATTATTTCTATTATTCTACTAATTTGGGGCTTGGTTTGTTCTTGTTTTACTAATTCCTTGAAGTGCATTGTTAGATTGTTATTTGAAATCTTTCTGCCTTGGGCGATGCCTGTGGCCCAAAGTAACAGGGCCATAGCCCCATATGCCAGAAGTGGTGGGTTCAAACCCAGCCCCTGCAAAAAACTGCAAAAAAAAAAAAAAAAAAAAAAGAAAGAAAGAAATCTTTCTGCCTTTCTTTCTATAAAAACGTTCCTCTTTGCCTGCTTTTCCTTGTCCTGTAAGTTTTTGGTATCTTTTGATTTTCTTTTGTTTTAAGAATTTTTTGTTTCCAATTCTCTGTTTCTTCCTTGCCTGGTTGTTCAGGAACATGGTTTTGGCTAAAATCATGTGATTTCTTTTTTTTAACTTTTTAGTAGTAGTTTTTAATGTATCTAATATTATTTCTAGATTCATTGTAAGTATAGTTTGAATACAAAAGAATAAATCAAATTTCATAAGTTCTTCAATATCCATAAAGAGATTTCTTAATATTTGGCAGTCCCTTTTGAGTTGTCTTTCTCTTGGGGTGATGGCTTCTATCTGCATCAGCTCTTGGCAGCTTGATAACAAGGCATTTAACTAGATCTCCAAAACCTGAGCTTTGATATAATATTTGCTTTTTGTATCTGAGTGCTCCAGAGTTGAGTGTATATAGGCTTAGAATTATTATATCCTCTTATTAAATTGATCCTTTTGTCTTTTTGGCTTAAATGTGATTTTTATCTGACATAAATATAGCTATTCCTGCCCACCTTTGGTTTGCATTTGCATGGAATTTCTTTTTCCATTCCTTTATGGTATTGGTTGGGTGAGTCTCTTTGACTTTGATTCTGTGTGCAGTACTGTAGTATACTATTTCTTAAGCTATAAACAGCATCAGTGGTCTTTAGGATTTTGTCTATGATTTAAGGTGTAGTTTTTAGTGGAGACTGTGGTGACATGTTGCCAGGGACTGGGACACCAGGAAGGCCAGGCTTGTGGGGGCAGCAATGGACTGAATGTTTTTGTCCTTTGGCCCCAGGGGAGTGTATGCTGGCAGCAGCCTGAGCCTCAGGCCTCCAGGCAGCTGGTTCGGGTGCAGGAATGACAGCAAAGGACCAGGCCAGTAGAAGGGTTCCCAATGCTATAGTAGCAAGTGAAGTGTGAGTGACAACAGTAGCCTTGGTGGTATAATCCTCCTGGACCAAATGATCCATGCTGGTGCTGATCATTGCTGCAAAAGGCTGGGTGCGTCAGCTCCCAGACTCCCTGCTGGCTGGTGGCACTTGTGCATGGGTGCCAGCTGTGGTGATATAAGCAGCTTGAGTGGGCCAACCTCAGATAGTGAGAGGAGTCTCAGGTACCAAAGATAGTGAACTGAGCTGGGAGACGCTCAGGCCCCCAGGTGTTGTGCTCAGGTACTAGGGGGATAGAACTAGCCTGGCAGACTTTCTCTACTTCAGGCCCTCCAGTCACACATGCAGGCACTGGACATGGTGGACAAGGGCAGGGTAATTCCCAGGACACTGCAAAAAGCTTAGCTGGAGGCAGCAGCAGTTGCAACGCAGCCTTGCTACTAAGGAAGGCAGGATTGCTTTCAGTGGGAATCAAGCAACTGGAGTGAAGGGAAGGTGCCTTGCTAGTGCCTTGGCCTTACATGAAATGGTGGTGGGGGTCATTTCCCATGGCTCCTGATCCAGGCCCAGGATAGGATGTGTCAAAAGAGGGCCACTCTGAAAACAGCCCCCTAGTGCTACTGTTTAGGATTCAGAAGTTTGTGGGCCCTGTGTGAGCTCTCTCTCTGGAGTGATGCCTTCACTGGTCTCCAGGTAGCTACCTGAGTTAGTCTCAGGGCCTACGTTTGTCAAGGGGAGCCTCCATGGGCAGGATTGTAGAAGTCTGTGGGAGGAAGGAGGACCACCAAGGGTCCCTTGCTTATCCTTTCCCCACACTGGGGAGCTTCTCCAGGCTTCAGCCAATCCTGCTGTATTATGTTGTACGTGTGATAGTGCACACTGTAGGAAGAATGAGACTACTCTGACATTTTGTGCAGTACTGGAAGGTCTTCTGATACTGTCTTTTGCTTGCCCAATGAAGATGTCTTTCTAGTGACCTACATTTCTCAAGGAGATCTGTCTAGTCTTCAGTTCCCTAGGATCACATTTTTTATGTTTGTCTTTCCAGAAAACTGCAATTGCAAATCAAGTTGACCAATCAAAGCTTAACATACTAAAATAGCAATAAAATAGAAAACAAAATAAAAACAATAAACCCAGGATTTTTTAGTAAGTAGTATGGTTTGTTATAATACCAGACTATTAAGAGTTTCTAATAATCATTTGCATTACTTTAATTAGACTCATTTTATTAGAAAGTTAAATTTGTCAAGTATTTAGTTTAATATAATCTTAATGTCATATAAGTAAACAGGCCTTTGTGTTCAATATCATGAGTATCTAGTCCTCCAACTATAGAAATGAAACTCGTACAGATATCCTTTCTCACCAGATCAGGTTAGGTCCTCTGCTCTTATAATCTAATATCACCCTCCATTGGTAATTATATCACTTAGGGCAGTTTGCAAATACATATGCACATAAAGTGTGGGCATGTTTGTGATTATTTGATTGATGTTTGTTATCTGATTAATTTCTTCCCTGTACCCTGATTTCACATCATAAACCCTGCCAGGAACAAACTGAGTCCTCTTGGCTCACTGTTATTTTTGTGGGCTTCAGCATTCACTCATAGTGATTCTTAGAGAATGAAACGGTGGCCTTGAAAGGCACGTAGTAAGCAGATGCAACACGTACATATTTGTACTTAGAAACAACTGTCCAAATGTAGCATGTAAATGGGAACCATCCATCTCTTTAGATTAATGAAGGAATCAAGTTTAAAAATGGTTATCTTTATGAAAATAAAATTGTTCCTTCAAGGACAATGTTTAAGCCATCATTAACCATTCTTACCTTAGCTAAGAATAAATATATGAGAACAGTACGAAATGAGAGAGACTCAGGACAGGAGACAGGAGGTAGGAAAATCATGAATAATGGATACCTTCCTTAAATTAACTTTGCCACAAAGTTTTGTGTCTAAATCTGGCATGGAATTCATAATTCTTTAACAATTCTCTATTTTAAAAGAAGCCTCAAATATATTTTCTTGTTATTTCATTTTAAAAATGAGCAATGTCTTCATTACTTTGTAATCACAGTAAGTTTTTAAAGAGCTGCTAAGATACTTTCTTTAGAGGATCGATAAAGAAATGGGAAGTAACCCAAGGGCTCAAAATGCCTCTGAATATTTAGTGAGGATTCTGCCCATATTCGTTATAATATAAATGGTCAAATGATACATGGGAAAAAGCTATCCTCATCTGCATAGGACATATTTTGTTTTGGAAGTGTAAATATTTTCTTTCGATGAAATAAAAATATAAGATAATTTTGTACAAAACTGTACCTTGGAACAATATAAATGCTTAACTGTTAAATACGTATTGCGAATTTGAAATTATTATCCACACAGTGACTCTAACCCAGCTGTCAGGTAAACATTGGAGGGGTTTGTGATATTTATACAATGCTATACTGTGTGCCATAAAGCAAAATACCATTGCTTACTAGTGACTTCAGAGTTATTTCACTTTGAAAGTTTCAAGTTTATACCACCATTGTCTGAACAGATTTGTTTCTAATAATAACTTCACAGTTTTGTTTTGTTGTATGATCATAAATTTTCATCATTGAACTGCCCAATGCAAAGAATAAGATTAAAAAAAAAGAAGAGGCCATATGTTCCCTCTAATTTTTTAATTGGAAATTAATATTTCTGTGACTCTCTACCATGCTATCAAAACAAAATCCAAATTTAATTTTATAGATTGCATCTATAATGTGCAAGTAATTTTGCTAGATACTATAGGAAACAAGAAGGATAAATCAAAAATGTTGCTGTCTTATGAACTAAGACAAATGCACTGAGAATTTACAATCAAATAGCTGAAGAAGATGGTTTCCAGCCTAAAACAAGGGACACTTAGATAAAGACCCCAAGAGAAATACAAAGGAATGGTTACATCTACTTGGGGGCTCAGAAAACACTGGACTTAAAGGGTATGTTTATCTGATTTTGCAGGAAATAATAAAATTTCAGCTCATCACTTAATAGATACATCGTCTTGCCATAGCACTGATGCAACATGTATATATATCTAGAAAACTGTGTTTGAGAATGAACTGGTTCTTCTCAGGTATGTTCCTGTGTCACTAGAAATAGTTATGAAATAATTTTTAGGAGTTAATATACAATAGGGATATAATATGCTGGTATGCTATAATGTTTTTTATTTGTGTATGTAATACACATATACACACAATACTTGTGTGATTAGTTTAGTGTTTATAATATACATATGTATGTAGGATATGCTTATATACAACTTTCTAGTTTGTATTATATATTTTATACATGACATATTTTAACATATGCATTCATATAATGACAATTGCTTTATAGAGTAAAATATGTATATAACCCCATTTAATTTCAATATTTTTTCAGGGTTCTGCTATATACAACAAATTATTATATAATAGAGTGAACCTTCCTCCCACTAAAATGACATGCCAATGATGTAATAATGTAAATTATCAATATAAAAATGAAGTATTAGGAAAAAAGGTGAGTATCTTTATAAAATTCAAGATAATGGCTGATGTCTTAAGGCCTCTAACATTAATATGTGTGCCTGTAATATGGGATCTCACCTGACACGAAGAAAAGTGACCATACAAGTGTACTTAGAGGCCCCGATGGAAAGTAAAATTCAAACAGTATATTTGGGGATCTTATTCTTACAGTTCTAGAGGTTGGGTAGCCCAGGATCCAGGTGTTGGCCTAATACAGCATTTCTCAACCTGTGGGTCACAACCCCTTTGGGGATCGAACGACCCTGTCCCCTTTCACAGGGGTCACCTAAGACCATCGGAAAGCACATATTTCCCATGGTTTTAGGAACCGAGACACTGCTCCTCTTGTGTGAGGGTCACCACAACATGAGGAACTGCATTAAAGGGTCACGGCATTAGGAAGGTTGAGAACCACTGGTCTTCTAGGTTCATGGTGGGGGCTCTCATCCTGGTTTCTGGAGGCCACTTTTAAACTCAGATGACAGACCACAAACTTCCTCTTCCTCCTTGAATAAAACCACAACTTTTCCTATGAGATCTCTACCCTGATGAATTCATCTAACTCTAATTACTTCCAAAATGTCTCACCTCCAAATGCCATTGTACTGGACTTTAGGCCTTTAACATATACATTCTGAGAAGAAACAAAGAATACATTTTGTCTTCAAATATAAGGGCCTTCATTAGAAGGTCTGAACTGTTAGAAACTTAGAGAGAAAACTTGAGTGGTCAAAACATACTTAAAGCACTTTTCCAAAGTCTAGAACTATATTTAGAATGATTGCTCCTAATTTTCCATTGGCCCTACCACATCAAAAATCTTACCAAGAAGTTCATTTTTAAGCTACAAGTCCTGAAATAAAATAAAAAATTATGTATTTAACATTGAAAAGAACCATACCTCCCGTTGACTGTTGCAGGCAATTTGGAGTAGCTTATATTAATCTAAACCTCCAAGTAAGAATAATTGTGAAAGCTAGATTTTTTTTTTTTTAAAGGGGTGATCATTGAAAAGCAATGAAGTTATCCAGGAAGGGAAGACTTGAGGGATTAGCATTTCTGAGAAAAAAGAAATTGAAGTGAGTCTATCTTGCTGTATACAAATACTACATGGGCATTGGCCAAATGCTGTTTATGTGGAGAAAAAGAGCGTAAAACTAACCAGACAGCGCTTTAAAAAGCACTGGCCCCATATACCAGGGGTGCTGGGTTCAAACCTGGCTCTGGCTAAAAACTGCAACAAAAAAAAAGAAAGAAAGAGACTATGGCCATGTTTCATTTCGTCCACATGTGTATATCTAGAATATTAAAGCATCAAACTGTCCTAATCCTATTGCACTCATATAAGAGTAATGTTAAAACATTTTTCTAACAGTGTAGCTGTCTAAGATCTCTTTCATTCTTATACACCCCACTTGTCACAAATACCTTCCAGAAGATCTCCTAGTTAATTTATCACAGCCATGTATATGTTGTTTCTAGGGCATTCAAAATATAATAATATAACTAGAATCTCAAAAACATGTCAGTTTATCAAATCTTTGGTCAACAAATACTCATAAATGTCTTTTTTAATGGAATTCTAGATATATTTTATCTATATGCATTCAACAAATATAGGATAATTTCTTTGAAAATATAAATTTTTGAATCTATAAGGGGTAAAATAATGACTTTATCTTAGATTATCCTCCAAACACCATATATGATAGAAGAAGGACTCTATCAATGTTTAGACAGTGGTTAAGTTATTTTAATCAAAAGTAGATTTGGGTGGCATAGATCTTCGCACTCTGGGTGGCCGAAGTGGGTGGATTGCTTGAGCTCAGGAGTTCAAGACCGGCCTGTGAAAGACCAAAATGCATCTGTACTAAAAATAGAAAGGAAAACACCCCCCACCCCTCCCAAATTAGCCAAGCAGTGTGGCACCTGTGGCTCAAAGGAGTAGGGCCCCGGCCCCATATGCTGGAGGTGGTGGGCTCAAACCTAGCCCCTGCCAGAAACTGCAAAAAAAACCCAAACAAACAAACAAAAAAAAAAAAAAACACCTAACCAAGCAGTGGCATGTGCCTAAGTCCCAGCTCCTAGAGAGGCTGAGGCAAGAGTGATCACTTCAGCTCAAGAGTTTGAGTTTGCTGTGGGCTACAATAACACCAGGGCATTCTACCCAGGGTGACAGAGTGAAGCTCTGTTTCAAAAAAAAAGTAGAATTTTAAAAAAAAATTAGTAATAACTCTTTGATTCACAATGACCAGATTTATGCCAACATGAACTTTTCCTTAGAAGATATAAAATTTCTCATTCTAGCACTAGATTCTAGTACAAATAAAGTAATTTTTGTCCTATTATTCATTATAGGAAGGCTTATTATTTTTTGTCCTATTATTCATTATAGGAAGGCTTATATATATATCCCCATAATTCCAGGTGTATTTTTGGTGTAATATATATATATTACATGGTCTACATATATTTTTGGTGTAATATATATATATTACATAGACGTGTGTGTCTATGTGTGTCTGTGTGTGTGTGTATATATACACAAGGTGCCATAAAGATGTAGACAAATTTTAAGAAAGGAAAAGTTGTATTAAAATTGTAATACTAAATATAAACTGATAACATTTGTTGTCTCGTATATTGTATCTCTTACATATGCATGATTCAAGTATTACAATTTTAATAAGTTCTTTTAATTTCTTAAAATGTGCATGCATTTTTGGCATCCCCCCGTATATATTTGATACCCTCTTCCAGTATCATAGATTGGTATAAAAGTTTTTTCCAACATGATTTCAGAGAGCTTTAAAAGCCATGATAAAATAGTTAGGATGAGAAGCTATCGTATGGTAAATTGTTTATTTTTAATTCTTGCAAAATTTCTGTGAGATACTTTGCACGCCAGTTTGAAAATTGTGGATCTGGAAGCTTAGAATAGTCCACATACATGTTTTGTTGGAGCAACCCTAAACATTACATTGGAACCTGAAAAATTAAACCCCGGAGAATTAAAAAATGATGATTTTATAAGCGTGAGTATATTTGGTGCTTGTGTGATTTTTGCTAACATGTGTTAGATTGGACAACTTCTACTTCCATAATGAACCACACTCAGAAAACTCTGGTTACAGAAATCTCAGCATAAATCTAATAATCTTGATAAAGCAGAAAGAGTTGGACTGTCTCCTTGGCTATCTCTATGTACATGGATATATTCAACAATGTACTGTTAATTTAAAGAAATAAAAAGGCTGCACCTGAATTCGGGTATTCCAACAATATAACATGGGAGAGACAATTGTAATTTCCACCAAACACACACACACAGCCCTGTGAAATTGGGTGACGTTTAATAAGATTTGAGCTCCAAGTTTAAATGTTCAATCACGGATTGTTTTCTCATGCTCACAATGAAATGACAGTTACAAAACTTTCACTGCTTCATTACAGGGAGTTGCCATGAAGTCACAGCCGAGGGTTTCACGAGACTGTTCCTTCCTTGCAAAATCAAATAGTGTGTAGCTCTCTTCTGAGGGTGAGAGAGTAAGGTCATAATGTACCATTGATTTTACCCCTCACTGACATGTTTCAATTCATCATCCCAATTCAGGGATGATGACACCTACTTAATAATAATTTCCTCACTTTAGAGGAGATTTCAAAAACTAGTAAGTTATATCTGCCTTTTGCATTTCTTGTTAGACTCTTGAATTTTTTTTTTTTTTAGCTGCTTATCTGTCTTAAAACAAAACAAAAAAAAACAAAATCCTCCTGAGTGTTTGCAAATATATAAAGATAGTAGAAATAAGAAATGGAAAGCAATACTGAAAAGAAATAATTGGAATAAAAGTAAATTTTTGCAAGCATATGACTAGAAAGGTCTTGACAGAAACTTCACTGTATTTGACATTCAAACAAGCAATCAATACTTAGGGAAGTTATTTTTCTTGTTTTTGAAATATTAATTTGGGGACAAAATAAGTTAGTAGGAAGAACTCCAACTACTTTAGGTTCAAATCTATGTGGATTTCAAAGCTATCTCAAGGAACACAGGTATTAGTTACCCCCATATAAATAAAAAGTGTAAATACATTAGAAATGAAAAATAATTATTTTGAATTTTAGGCCCAGTATAAATGTAGAAAAGCTTCATTCATACGGATAATTGTCAGAAAGTAACTAATGCTAACATTGTTAATTATCGTAGAATAAATCTAAGTTTAAGCAAAACAAAACAGATAAAACAAAAAGCATTGATTTTTCTCATTAATAAAATAAGCATTTACAATTGTGCATTCTTTATATGATTTATATGGTGGGTAGATATTGTGAACATATATATTTATATATATTTCCTCCAACATAAAATATTTTTTCTTGTCCAGATTTTATAAACAAAAGGAAAATATTGTCTCTTTGATCCTTAAACTCAAGATTTGTGTTATTTCCAAGGTTGTGCTAAAAAAATTAGAGATCATTCAAAGAAGAAATATCTTTTTCTTCTATTATCTAACTTTTTGAGCTTTTAGAATATTCCAAATGATTTAAGTAATAAAGGTAAAAAATTCTGTGTGCTTTAAAATCACATTATTTTTATAACACGATTGCTACACCTGTATGCAATCAGAAGTTTTTCAATTTCCTTTTAAGAAGTTTTTTTCCTATCTGTCCTAAAATATGCAAGTTCACCAGGTGTTTGGGATGTGAGTTTGAGAGCAGAGTTATGAAATCTTAATGGTGCTTTTCCCCTCTGTCACTTTGAACTAACTTCATCTGTGCTGTAACAGACTTGTGGTCAGTGTATTTGTTATGCTCACAGTAAACTAAAATGTCTTCCTAAACATTTCTATCTTTTCTTGGAGCAAAAAATAATGAAAGGAAATAATTCTCCATCAGGCACACTTGGTTTTCATTTTCCTCTTCTTTAAAAACTGTAGTCTGTTTTGTTGTAGGTTTATTACCCCCTATCATTGGCTCTCTGTAATTTTCCTTTCTAATACATATTCAAGGGGGACTTTTTAAAAGCATTTTAAGAAGCAACAGATTAAAAACTTCTCTAGGAATATATCAAGCCCATAAACCAAAATTGGAGTGAACTTTTAAAAATGGCCCTAAAAAGGAAAGTAAAATTACCTATGAGAAATAACCCTTTTTCTTTCAAGATACCAATTTCCTTTAATCAACCAGCTAGAAATTTCAATTAAAGATGATGAATGGTGTGAATAATGAAGAACATGATCTACATATTTGTTCCAGTAATGGAAAGGAGAGATGACATAAAAGGTGATTCAATGTTACCTGAAAATTAATCTGTGTAAATTGTAAGAGTATCTGTGGCTAAGTTACAATTAATATAGAACCGAAAAAGAGCATACCAGGCCTTACATGTGGAGTTGTCCCTATTCAGTTGGAAGTTGTGAATATTCCTGCATGGTCATGGAAACATATTTATAAAGAAGTAAATAGATCTGGGGAAGATGGGCAATGGTAGTTTACAGAGTGAAGCAAGAATACATTAATGTAGTTATTCAGGAAGGTCTGAAAATTTTTAAGCAAAATTATTGTTTTGAGAAGCAAGGAGTCAAAATATTTATTCTGAGAGGATTTACTGAACATCCGTCAAAGGTATAGAGCACACAAAATTTATGGTGATATCCAAGTAAAAGTCTCAATCCTGACTCTCAAAAACTTCGTAATATATTTGGAGAACAAGGTAACAACAACTTTAAGAAATCCCAATGGTGTGTATAAATCTTCTCAAACACAATATTAAATGAATGAATCCAGATACAAAAGAATTACTTATTCAGAAAGGTTTAATTAATATAAAGTTTGAAGTAAAAACCAGTCTTTCCCTTAGAAAGTTAAAATAGTGAGCTTGGAGTGGTGGTTCATGCCAATAATCCTAGCACTCTGGGAGGCCGAAATGGTAGGATCCCTTGAGCTCAGGAGTCTGAGACCAGCTTGACCAAGAGTGACACCTCTGTATCTGCTAAAATAGAAAAACTAGCCAGGCTATGATGGAATGCACCTGTAATCCCAGCTACTTAGGAAGCTGAGGCAGGATGATCACTTGAACCACAGGAGTTTGAGGTTGCCATGAGCTTGGCTGATGCTGTGGAACTCTAGCCTGGGTGACAGAGTTAGACCCTGTCTTAAAAAAAAAAAAAAAAAAATTGAACAGTGGTTACCCTTTTAAAAGATTGTTACAGAAAATGACATAGGGGGGCATAAGGAAGTCCCTGGTGTGTTGGATTCACAGTTGTTAGCATTTTCAGGTAATTCAACAAGGTATGAAACTGAAGTTGTTTTTCTATATTTTCTCTCTCTGATCAATTATGGTATTTGTGTATATAAAATCCTCTTAATTGCCATATACATTTGTGCATGTTAAGTGATACAAATAATTATAAATGAATTAAAGTTAATTATCAATTCATCTGGAATTTTCTATCTAGTTTCAACAACTTTTAGGATATTTATTGAATGACTTATTATTTTCCTATTGTTTTGCAATCTTACCTTCATCATTAAGTAAAATTTCAGATACAAGGAAGTTTGTAGGATTCTGTTCTGGATTTTTCTTACTTGTCTGTTCCAATCACTTTCTCTTTTAATTCCTATCATTTCACAGTAATCTCTGATCTTTTGAAAGATGTCTCACTTATTCATTTTTTGAACGAATATTTAGGATATTTATCTTAATTTTCTCTTTCAAATATAATTAGCTTCATAAAAATTCCTGTGGTGGAATTGTTCAGAAGTGTGTGAAATGTTAACACCTTATCTAAGTGAACTGGCATCTGTACAATTATTCTTTTTTTTTTTTTTTAATTCTGGTATTTTGATATGTCTCTCCATCTTAGATCTTTTAGGGCCATTGGTAATGTGTTGTTTTTAACTTACATATTTTATGTACTTTTTGCTAGTTTTATTCTTAAATATTTTGTAAATTTTGTTGCCAGACGTAGGTGTGTTTAAAAATTTTTTATATATTTTTAAAATTATTTAATAGTAACATATAGAAATACTATTTATTTGTGTGCAGTAGTCATTTTTTACATACCTTAGCAAGACATGTTTTCAAATAACTAATTAAGACTACCAATATTACTGCCTAAATTTTTCATTTGCAATTAACCCTAATGCCTACTTAATCATATGTGCTAATGGTATTAATCTTGAATCATAAATTTTTCACTGCTTACTGTATCTCTTTAGTGTGCTGTGGGATTATGGATCCTCATTTTCTTTTCATCTATTTGACATTTTTCCAGAGGAATTTAATACCACTCTTCCAAATTTCTAAAATGTAATTAAAAAAATTATCATTCAGATTAGAATCACATTATTTTTAAAGAAATTACTTTGCAAATGTTCAAACTTTCTATTCTATAATATATTAAATGTTTAATTTCCTTCTTTTTATGTATTTGATATATTTTTTTCTTCATATACGAAGAAAATATTCATTGAATAGTCATTCAATTATCTTATGACTATATTTGCTAGTGTGAATGCAGGGATTTCCCACTATATATATTTCTAACTAGTCTTTGTATCATAAAAAATTATTGATTGTTATGTTCATTATTTTTTATACTCACTTGTTACACTACAGTTCTTTGTAGGGTTGGTCAATTAACATTTAAATATCCTGTGAAATGTTAGGTTTTGTATACATAATAATACTTCATCATTTGATTTCTTAATGTTTTTACAGATTAGTTGTGATGTTTACAACAACAGAGGTAATAGGAGTGATGCTTGGCATCATCTATTATCTTTCAAAGTTGTTGTAATGAATGTGATAGGGCTACAAAATCTTTTGAAAACCTTACAAGAGCTATGAACCTTGTTTTTTTATGATGGCATGAAAAATTCTTGGAAATATTGACAAAATTCAAATGTTCATTGAAAACCCTCAAAGAGCACTTACTCTAACTTAGTAGACACAATCTTTTCTTCATATCTGAGAATTATAAACACTCTTTTTATTTAAACCTAGAAATATGTAAAATAACAAAGCAGAGTCATTGTATTATGAATGTTATCGGAATATACACATAATGAGTTCAGACTTAAAAATACCACCCAAGGTTAAAATTTAGTGGTACAGGTATGATGGGGGTTCGTGAATTAGAATGTGATTATCTGTTTTTGTAGCTTTTCAGTCATTGTTTCATTTGCCAATTTTAATATAGAGTCCAAGTATGATCAAATAACTTTGAAGTAACACTATTCAAAACTGATTGAAATCCATTAGAATATACCTAAAGATTATTTTAAAACACATTTTAATTTCTTTTCTTCTCTTTTCTAGATCTTCTTGGAGTGTTTTGAACATTTGACTATTTAATGACCAGTTAACCACAGAGATGAAATTGATTAAGGGATTTTCCCCCAAACTTATGAAACTAATCTTCTCATAGAAAGAAAAATGACTGAAACCCAGGCCTTGTGTCTCTTAGTTTTATTCTTTCTTCCAACTGTGGCCACTTATGGTGCTACCAGAAGCTATGTAATCAGAATTCCATGTTTTGCCTTTTGTTTTAATATGTATTTTTTTTTTTTCTTTTGGTCTTCTGAAGCCTCATGGAGGAATTACTTCTTTTACATTTGCTCTCACATGGGCATTTCTGAGCCAGAACAATCACCTAACAGTTATGAGGCCTGGGATTAGGCTGAGTTTCCCTATCCGTCAAATGGGCAGAATGGCAGGTCTCTCCTCAAGGTTGTGAGGGTCAGTGAGATAATCTATGCGTTGCACTGTGTACAGTTTCTGGCAAATCATAACAACTCAGTAAATAACAACTAATGGTACTGCTGATTCTGTTAAGATGATCTGTGGTGCAATTGTCCATCCACTGACCTCAACAAGTCTGTTTCGAATTCTATAGTAAGTTTCCTAACTTCTTAGTATTGTTTCTGAGTGAAGAGACATTAGACTCACCTCTCAGAGGCATTTTATTTGGTCCCTTTCATTTGCAAATCATGACGTATAGAGCTCCGAGAGATGGGATCTAGCTTCAGGATCCCTGCCTACGAGGGTTTCAAGCAATTGGCAGCTTTACTGTCACAGCTGCAATGTGAGGGTAAAATCAAAGTAACTTGAGTCTTTCCACATACTAGGGAGAATTTGGCATGTTGTTGGGATATTTTCCTCCTCCTGTGGTGTTACTGATAGAAGTCTCTGAAAAGTGA
Organism: Loris lydekkerianus; assembly: GCA_963574355.1. Taxonomy (NCBI): domain Eukaryota; kingdom Metazoa; phylum Chordata; class Mammalia; order Primates; family Lorisidae; genus Loris; species Loris lydekkerianus. Next base: position 22,349 of record CAUYPK010023021.1, read on the forward strand.
GTTGTTTCCCATATGGAAAAGGTTCCTTCTACGTTATTAGATGTCGAAGTTTTTATGACATCATTGAGTTATCTGTTCCAGTTCCAGAAAATTCTGATGGCATAATATAGGGCATGAAACTACCAACCACCACAGTGAAGGAAGAGCAGAGAACTAAAAGTTATTGAGTATGTATGATGTGCCAGGTACTGCACTTAGATGGGTTGGAATCATTCTCACATTTAGTGCCTTTAACACACCCGGTTGAGTAGTTGGTACTGACACTATAATCAAATAGCTGATTCATTCATGAGTCCATGGGTGATGCAGAGTGAACATTCTCTTAGCTCTAATACTGGCCCCTCTGAAAAGAACTGTCGGTCAAATATCAAGAGCCTGCAATGTAGGAAGAAAAGCTCAAGATTTCTGCCTTGGCATTCCATTTGGCAAAACCACTTAGATTCCTGGATTATTAGTATTATATTGGCTTGTTGAAAGGATAGTCCTTAATATACCCCTGATTCCTTCAACTGGACACTTAACCTCTACCTGTAAATTCAGACCTTCTCTAGGTTCAGTAACCAGTTAAATGGTTGGATTAGGAGTATTTCTTTGCCTCTCAATAGCTTTGCTTGGTCATATTTTGATCTGACACCCTAGTCCTAGGTAATTAGGTCCTTGGTTTAATTAAGCCAAAAACTCATCATGCTTTCTTGAGCCTGTGTCTTGATCCCTCAAGCATTCAAGTTCTGTTGCATCCTAACTGGAAAAGCCACAGACTGTTGTATTCCTGATCTACAGCATTGAGGATTTTCTCTGGGTATCCTACTGACTTAGCCTTGCTCTTTAGAACATCTCTCTTAAGGCATGTGCTTGACTTGTGCATTCAGATTCCACAATTCTCCATCAGATATTTAAGTGTTTTTCTCTTATTAAAAAAAGACTTTCATGATTGTCCCTTAGAAGGAAATCTGCTACATCACTCTAGCAGTACTTCAGTACTAAGACTAAATAATAATTTAAAAAAACACAGGAGAAATTAAAAGAATACACAAATTATAGTCTAATTAGTAAAGAAATTGCTGAACTAAAAATTCAATCATGTATTCTAATGTTTTAGCAGGAGGTCTGTGGTCTGGGAAAGGGGTCACTATATTTGTAGTTATACACACACAGGATGTTTTTCTAACACATTTAATTCCATGTTTGCAACTTTGGAACCAAAGTGTGTACATGGTACTTCGATGACAGGACTCTATTTTTCATTCACATTCAACCTTCTCTGAGTGAGAAAATGTGGAATTGATGATTCATTTATGTAGTCTCTACACACAAAACTGGGGACATCTTTGCTTCCTATGAAGTAGATCAGTTCCAACATTTGTGGGAATATTTTGACTACCACTGTTTTACTGGTGTAAAATATGTGTTATAAACACATATTTTAAACAGATTCACTGTTTCTATGTAAGATGTCAATAGTTTTAAAATGGCAATAAATACTTAAGAGAAGAAGGAGATGAAGTATTTAACTGATTCTAAAGCTTGATATCCCAAGCTATATAATTTAGTCACAATGGTCCCACCCTCCAGTCCTTTAATATTTTACCAAATACATTTCATGAATAAATATTAGCCAAGTACCTTTGGAGTCATGATTAAATATTAACAGTTATTTTTACAAAATACATAGGAACATTTTATAAGATTGTGTCTAGGAATGTAAATAAGTCTACAGCCATTTTGACAGATGCTTGTGGTTTCTTTTAGTAACACCTGCTTTGGTTATTATTTACTAACAGAAAAACTTTTTGGGGGGAGGGAATAATGGTCACATTGCTGACTTCTGCATCAGCGTAGCTTATGGCTTATTATCATCTGAAAGTGTAATTTTACCAGGGCAATGAATAATAAAATATTTTGTAATTTATCCTACTAAGCTTGAATGGGAATCCACTTGCTTTGGACATTTCCAGCCAGGCATAATTTATTCCCATCCTTGGCTGTAAAACAGTGTGGATCTTCTTAACTGAGTCCTTGACAGATGGTTTCAGCATTTTCAGGACTCCATTTACAATCATTTTGCCCATATTGCAAAATTGGCCTTGAAAAAGGGTAAAGAGTTGTTATGCTGCATTAACATCCCTTCAGAACTGCTTGCTGTGAAGGGCATAAAGAAATGAAGGAAATCAAGATAGCAATGCTTGAAAAATATTCTCCTGAATGTCAGAAATGTTAGCGACATATTGATGTTCCCAGATTACATCACAATCTCCGTTTGATTCTGACTGTAAATCCCACAGACACATTAAGTGCAATAATAAAAACACAAATATTCGGTTAATTTGGCTCATAAGCCACCCTGATGGTATTCATCCTGTGGGAAGTTGGAAAGGGCTTAGTTTAGGCTGTTTACCTGTCGTCTTAAATCCTGCTGATTGGCACCTCCACGGACTATAAGACGAACAGGACTTCTCATAGTACTTTTCAAGTCTTGCTACCAGCTTTTAATGAAAGCACTGAAATATCTACATTCATTTTCCAAGAAAATGAACTGATCACATTCAGCATGCCAAATTTTCATTTTCTTTTACAGCTTCAGCTGACTGACTCCTTCATCTAAAGTGCTGTTCTTTTCTTTTTGTCACCTTTTAGTTTATGATCAAAATCAATGAGGACTGAAGCTTTCCACAGCCATCTATAAAATGCAATTACTGTATACAACACACAGTAAAACTCCTGTGTTGTGTATGTCGAGACATAATTTATGCCACTTACCTCCAGAGAGGTATCGATCTTTTTTCTGTGAATGTTTTACAAAAGGGTCTCTTGAGTGCAAGCGTAAGGAAATATGTGGCTATTGGGGCTGATCTATAATTTGATTAATAATGACCAATCTTTTGAACTTGACTCCCACTGCACTTTTATTGTGATCTGACCTTAGATTTCAGATTGTTTTCTTTTGCCATTCTTTTCAGAGGCATAATCCTTTGTGCATTTTGAATAACGTTACTGCCCTTATTCATAATGTAGTCTCATCAAGTTTGGTGGCACCGTCGGGTGATGAATACCAAATTGGGAATTAGAAGGCTTTAGTTTGGCTTCTGACCCTATCACCTTATATGTGTGAGCTTAGATACAGTACTTATTTCCCTGAATCTCTGTAAAATGGAACCAATAATTCACTTCATGGGACATTGTTTATGAAGATTAAATAATTTATTAATAAATATGACAGACAAACATTTAGCAATGACAGGCTTTGCAGGACACAATGATGAATTAAACAGACAGGATTTCTGCCTTCACAGAGCTTGCACAATGGCCTAGTGTATGAGTCGACTCCACACACTTTCATATGGTATAGATGGAAGGTGGTATCATCATCTTCACTGCTATGTTGTTTTCATGGCTGAGAGTGGAAGGTGCAATAATGCTGATGCTGTTCCTGGTAGTGGGTCCCCTCGGTTGAGGGAGCAGTTAGAGCTAATGACATGGAAATTGTTCTAAAACTGCACAATGAGCTTTTGCAATGCTCCAAAGCTTAGCATTTACTAGTTTATCCTCTTAAGTTCAGCTTGAAACTCTATCTATTGATCATTTCCCTTGTAGCCAGAGTGTTCTAAGTGAAAGAGACAGAAAGAAAAAGTAGGAAAGGCCTTTTCTTTTTACTCCTCTAAAGTGTAATCTATCAGAGTCAATAAGCAGGGGAGTTCATTTTCCAGGAACAAACCTTCCTTTTTCATCCACGGTCCCCCAGGACCTCATCCTGGGTCACCATGTGGTGAATAATCCGCCATCCTCTTTCCTGTCTTTGTGACGCAGGGCAAATTTGTGGTTAAGAGGATGTGGCCCTTTGAACAAGAATGTTTTGGTCACCACCAGGGTTACATTATGGGATTTTCTGTCCTCCAAATTACATAGGGATGATGGTTAGCTCACTTGGAGGGTATCGGCTTCTGAGGCTCTGCACCAGCCACAGAAGGAAGTGTGTTTTAAGTTGCTTGTGATTTGAAGCCAATAGCTCTGGCTGTTTCAACACCGCTGATGAAAGGTAGGATTTTTATGCTGTTATTTTGCTGGCATAGAAGAAGGCAGCAGGTAAGATACTGATACTACATTGTGTGCTGAGTGTGCTTTCTGCTGCTCCCAGAACCTCATATTCTCCAGGAATATTCGTCTGTACTGTGTGAGAAAGAACATTTTGTCCTCACAGAATGAAGGAACAGCTCAGGCCAATTTACCTTGAGCAGGAACCTGGAGAATAGTATAAACTTCACTGTTATATGACTATAACGTATTTTTCTGCCTTGACCTGGAGTAAGTGGGATTAGAAGAAAATTAGTTGCCTATTTTCAGCTCACTGAAGTCAGCAACATAATGAACTGCTCATATATATGCTATCAGAAAGGTTATATGGTCAAAAAAGTGTTCCAGTAGAGTCAAGGACCACTTCTTGGCTTAAAAACAAAGGTCTTCTAGTCTGAAGAGAAACTCATGAGGGCATAAAAAGTGATATTTGTTTTTCTCTGTCTCAAATTTTCTGAAAGTTCGAGATGTCAGGGATAGCATGATGTTTGCATTGTTAGGTAAGAGTCAGAGAAAGGGGCATTTATCTTACTTTTGTTCTTTCAAATAAGAGCAAGAATCCAAAAGTAAAATGAAGGACAGCTTGGAAAGCAATTAGTTGACTTTTACTATAATTTTTTATTAGGAAGGGTCATCGTTATTTATCCTGGATCTTTTATTAGCTTAGAATCTTGGAGGCCCTTTCTGAGAACCAAGCTATCAGCAGGCTCTCAAGAAAGGGCTTATTGTTACACTTGGTTTTCTAATTCCTTTCTTGAATTTTCATAGGAGAATGATTTTTTTTTTTTTTTAGTGCAGACAAGCATAATTTCTCTAGGCTGGTATTTATTTCTACAAAGAGGAAAAGGAACTAACTCTCATTGAATATATAGAATGTGACAGATTCTGTGATTATCACTTTAATATATCATTCAATTTTCCTCTCTTTGTATTAACCTATGAGGTAGGCATTATTTTTTCCCTGTTTTACTGCTATGGAAATTAGAATTTAACTTATTATTTCTGCAACCTTATTTGACATCTTTAAGCCTCAGTTTCCTATTTGCAAAGTGAAGCTGATTATACCTTCTTCTTAGATATTTAATGATGTGATGTATGCAGAGCAAAGGTCACATCATATTGTAAATATTTCAGAAAATGTTATTTTAAAAAAAATTTTCATTGTTACTACTACATTTCTCCCTCACTCCAAATACCTTGACTATGTGAACAAATGCAGTCAAATCTCTGAATGTTTTATCTTTGTGAAGTACAAATCTTTGTGAAGTTCTATCAAGTTGACAGAATTATCCTGAACTTAAATCATTGAATTAACTGTTCTTGTTCCAGGTACTCACACTTTCACGGACCGGTCCATATATGAGAACCACTGATTTAGTGGTTTGGATTTCCCAGGGTGTAATACTTTCTGGTGGTGATAATATGGTATTTGGAGTCAAAGTGATTGGGGTTCTAATCCTAGGGCTGCATCCTGAGTGTACCCTCACTAAATTATACCTTTATTTCTTCATTTGTAAAATAGGGGTAATATATATTTTTGTGAGGTTTAAAAAGGGATGTTACAATAGAAGTTTCAGCAGAACATCATGTGTTAGGGTTTTTCAGAGAAATGGGAACAATAGAATAAATGGGAGGTAGACAGATAGGGATTTATTTTAAGGTTGGTGGGGAATATTGAGTCTAGAGTCTGTAGGGCAAGTTGGCAAACAGGACATGACTACTAGAATTAATGATTCTGAAGGAAGTTTGGTGGCAGAATACTTCCTCCTCAGGAGACCTCATACTTTTCTCTTAAGGCCTTCCAACAGATCAAAAGAGGCCTCCTCACACATTATGGAGGATAATCTGCTTTACTCAAAGTCTACTGTTTTAAATGGTAATCACATCTAAAATAATATTTCCATAGCAACATCAAAGCTGGTGTTTGAACAAACCATGGACACATAAAATTAACCACTATGCACACAATATTATGGATGAGAAATTCTAGAGCTGGTTTTCCTTAGATCGATTGTAGAGAGGAAATGGCCAAAAGCCAATTCTGTACTTTTCTAGTCTTTTCCTACTCTGAAAATATGAGAGGGTCTATGGAGACGGAAGAGAAGCCCTGTGGAAAGAAGCTAGAGGGTGAGCACTAGATTTCTAGGGGCTGAAGTAGGAGCAGGTGGCAACTGGAATGGAGCTATATCAGATGAGTTGCTGCACTGGGATTCTCCAGAAAACACACTAAAATACCCACTGGGGAGTCAGCTTCAAAATCTGCCAGCCTGAGAGAGTGCAAAGATTGTTACAACAATACAACTTCATGTGGGTGTCTCTTCACCCCTCCCCTCTCTTTTTCCTACCCCAACAAGACAAGATTTCTCCCCCAACCTCTGGGCAGCACAGGGAAGAGAAAGCAAGATACCAGCCTTGCTCTTCTTTCCCCCACCCTTTTCCAGCCTGAGAACGCTGAAGAGGAAGATGACAGAAGTTTTACATTAAATCAAGTTCAGAGTTTTGATTTTTATCATAAACTGGACATTTTAATTTATACACATAATTACAATTTAATATAACCCACGAGTGAGCAGAAGGACCTTGGGACCTGTTCAAGTTTTCATTTGGAGCCATTAAGAGACAGAAGAGAATTGGGTCTTGAGTATCCCGCCTCAGTAGTGTTGCCTGGAAACATGTTAGAAAGGTAACTTCTCGATGTGTTGTTGGATTCTGTTTGTTAGGAACTTATTGAGTATTTTAGCATCAATATTCATTAGTGATGTAAAATATGTTTTTTATTTTATATATTTTATATACAGACACAGTAGAACCACGGTATGTATGTTGCCCAAGGGACTGTAACAAAGTAGTTAACATAGGAAGGTGGTCAATGTAAGGAACTAGGCCTAGTGTACTGATACGTATATGTGGTGCATGTCCTGTCTATGGAAATTAGGTCAACTTCAGGTGATCAATGCAGGGAGGTGGTCAACTATGAAGGTTCTACTGTGTATATATATGCACACACATAAAGATGTGGCTAGCATGTGTGTCTATATCTAAAGATCTTTCAAGGCAACATTATTTTTAACAAGTCTTACCAAGTTCACCAGCATTCATTTTGAAAATTTTCAACAGGATATTTATGAACATCATGTGACATTCTCCCTAAAGGAAATATCTTGTGATACAGTTTGTGACAGGACTTTTTAAAACTTAATAAGGACAGGTCAATTTTTAATGTCAAGTTTCCACTAAAATTCATTTTTGGAAGTACCTAGGCAATAATTAATAATAACTTATTTCATTTCATAGTTTGTAGACTGATAGGTCATGTACCTGTTTTTTAAAAAATCTAAAAGTTAGGCAAAATTAAGATTTTATTTCATTATTTTTTTCTCTTTCCGAGACAGAGTCTCACTATATGACCCTCAGTAGAGTGCTGTGGCATCATAGCTTACAGCAACCTCTAACTCTTGGGCTTAAGTGATTCTCCTGTCTCAGCCTCCCAACTACCTGGAACCACAGGCGTCCACCACACCTGGCTGTTTTTTTGTTGCAGTTGTTTAGCTGGCCCATGCCTGCTTCAAGCCTGCCACCCTCAGTGTATGTGGCTGGGGCTGTAATCACTGTGCTATGGGTCCCAAACCAAAATTAAGATTTTATTATTAATACTGCGATTTCATTATGGGTTATTTTCATACATAGTTATTTTCCTACATAGTTATCCTTTTACATGACTTAACAAAACAAATGTGGGTCTACAATGATGTGTGTGCCCGCGCGCGCACACACACATACCTCCTCAGGCTAATTGTTGTCCTCCCTAGGGAAATAAGGGATTTTTAACATATGTTTCTAAAATAAAATTTAGACCAAAGCACTCAAACTGACCCTGGTTTAATAACATTTGGTTAGTGCTGAGGCTTGTGGATGAAAATGCAGGCCATTTAAAATCTGTGCATGTATGTGAGATCCGTGGTATCTAGGGAACCACTCCAAAATCGCAGCAACATGGGAAAAGGAATAAGATAACATTGTTTTTATCGCCAAATGGCTAAAGAAAAATAACTTGATAATCTGGTTGTGTCTGAAGTATGTCTGTAAAGTGTTAAATCAGCAAATAGAGAGTTCCAGTAGATCTAGTCCTGGTGCTAGGCCGGGGATACAGATGAGCAAAGTCTATCCATGTGCTGTGGACTGCATTCACAGTCACAAATTGTGTGTGCATAAGAAAAGTCTGTATTAAGAAAAATAGGTTGAGCAAAAATATGAAGAAAAAAAATTTTTTTAAAGAAAATCCTGAAAGAGAAAAAGATTCTAAAAAATGGAAATTTATTTCCAGATAGAAGACAGAATGTTATAAATTTACTGTCTCTTACCAGATTAGCTAAATAGTTTAATGTCATTCTAATAAACATGCCAATGAATTGGGGATAGTGATGAAAATATGTCAGATGGTCTATAAAACCAGTGTATGGTGCCCCATGATTGCATTAATGTACACAGCTATAATTTAATAATAAATAAATAAATAAATAAAGATTAAGAAAAAGAAAAACAAGAAAGAGCTTGACAGAATACAGTTTCCCTGGAAGAATTAATAGGCACAGTGCTTTGCATACTCAGATGTTTGTCAGTCAGAGAAGGTATACGGATATTAAGTAGCAAAGCTGGTATTTGACCTTGGGTTGGTAGGTCTTCCCAGTATGTTACTTACACAGAGAATAATTAATTTCAGGTACTACCAGAATGCTTATTCTTTATGAAGTGATTATTTTAACCCAAACCTTTCTGTCTTCATTTCAGGGAAGTATGGCCACACCTGCCTTACCAGAAAGTGGATCTTCCCTTGCCCTTCGAGCTCTGGGCTGGGGCTCACTTTATGCCTGGTGTGGGGTTGGTGTGATCAGCTTTGCTGTCTGGAAAGCTTTAGGTGTTCACAGTGTAAGTAACAACAATCCTGTAATTGCTCTCTGGATATTTATTCTATTTTCTGTATTGCAGTCTAAATTTTCCTGGTATTCAAATTAGTATGTAGTATGGTCACTGCCTTGGGAAGTGTTGGCAGAGTATGTGACTAAATTCTTGCTAATACAGGGAACTCCTCCCTTCTAGTAAATCATGAACAACAAATTTAAATGTTTGAAGGTGGTGAAACTTCAAATATAATTAAAGACTAATTTACAGCTAATGTTCAATCTGTGCAAATTGACGTTAGCTATTTGTTCAATAAAGTTATTAATTTGCAACAACTTTCTGTGCTGTTTGACATGTTATATATGTATGTAAACATCCTTGTAAAATAGTTAAAGCATTTTAAAAGTAATTATTTAAATTATTACTGTGCTGTTTATATTGGAAAAATTCTAAAAGCCTGCATATGTGTGCATATCTCTGTGTGTGTGTCTGTATTCAAGTATACAATTTATACCCCAAGCTAAAAAGTAATACATTAGGAATAATTGCATTACTATTTTTAAACAACCGATAGGAAGTTCTGTGGACCAGGTGCAGGTTCAATTGATAGTAGGTGACAATTGATAGTAGTTTAGAATAGGTGGCAGTAGTAGAGTTGATGAAAAGAGATTCTGGGTATTTTTCCAAGGTGGCGTCACCAAGGATTAGTTACAGATTGGATGTGGAGTGTGAGGAAAAGTGAAGTCAGGGATGTCACCAAGATTCTTGACATGAACAGCTGGAGAACAGATGGGGCCAATGTGAGAGGAGCAGGCATTGGGGATAATGTCAGAAGCTCAGTCTGGGACTTGTGATTCTGAGACATCTATTAGCCAGGTGGAGAGTGAAATAAGCATTCTGTACAGAAGTTCAGAGTTCTGGGGACAGGTACACGGGGAAGACAGACATGTGAAACTCATCCGTGTGTGGGTAGTAAAGCTGTGAGACCACATGAGCTCACCAAGGTAGTGAGGGTAGAAGAAAAAGAGAGGTCTGAGGAAGGAGCGCTTGGCCACCCCTAATGTTTAGAGTTCAGGGAATGAGGAGAAGGTGGCAAAGGAGATTATTCTACTACAGAGATAGGGAAAACCAGAATGGGGACTTGCACACTGGGTGAAGAAAATATTTCAAGGAGCAGTGGTTAACTTATTGTGTGCTGGTGGAAGATGACTGATAATTCATTGAATTCAGCAGTGCGGTGGGTGGTCTTTGGTGAAATGGGGGAAGAGCCTGAGTGGAGTAGACTCAAAAGAGAACAGAGCGGAGAAATTGGAGACAGTGTGTCTGGGCAAGTCTTGAATTTTGCTGTAAAGTGAGAGAAAGAAATGAAGTCATAGCTGAGTGAGGTCAAGAGAGAGCTTTTTTGTTTTTGCTTTTTTTAAGTTGGGAGAATTAACAGCATGTGTAGCTGATGAGAGTGATTCAGTACTGTGAGGGAAACTGAGGCAAGTGAGGGGACTTGCTAGAATAGCCCTCGTAGGCATCATCGTACTTTTCACTCACAGTACACCGTTAGACAGATGAGTGTGCTTTTTCTTCTAGTGTGACTTTTATTTTTAAAGTCACTTTGCTGGCTACTGATCATTTGTAGTGCTAAATCAGGGTTTACTAGGAAAAGACAGAAAACCTATGACTGAGATTGTTCATCATTTTTGCTGTTAATCTCAGTTTTGCTTTCAACCAATGTAAAATTTCTTCTGGTATAATTTTAGTCATAATACCAGACATTTTAAACAACACAGATTATTTAATCTTAATAATAACAGTAAATATTCATACCTCCCATTTTATAATTTAGGAACTTGGGCCTCAGCAAGTTAAGTCACTTGCCCAAGATCACATAACTTGTAATAGGCAGAGTCAAGATTTGAACCCAGGCCTGAGTCTTCAGGTTACTTAGTAATAAAGCTATTAAGCTTCTAGCTTTACAAAAATGACAGTCTCTTAGCACTCCACTCTACATGGATTGCATGGAATTGATCCGTGATGTTTCCAGTGTTTAGTAACGTAGGTTGTAAACTGAGCAGTAAAATTTTAAGGTGTTTGAAATATGAATAGTCCTTGATTTAGAAGAGTCATAAGAATGAATCAATCAAAATTTTCATAGACCAACAAAAATTGGGTTATCTAAATTACATGCTTGAGAATTGGGGCTTTCTGGGTGAAACTATGCTATTTTAGTTTGTATGTTCTAGGAACAAACAAACAACTTCTTTGTTTATGGCACTAATAAGACAATTATTGCCTAAATAAAATATTTTGGGGAGAAAAATGTATTTTCTGCTTGGTGCTACAAAATATTCTTATATGTGGAATCTGGCCAGGTGTGGTAACACACACCTATAATCCTAGCACTTTGGGAAGCTCAAGCAGGAAGATTATTTGAGGCCAAGAGTTTGAGATCAGCCTAAGCAAGTAAGACTCCCATCTCTACAAGAATACAGAAATTAGCAGGGTGGCTTGTAATCCCAGTTACTCAGGAGGCAGGAAAATCACTTGAGCCCAGGAGTTTGAGGTTGTACTGAGCTATGATGACACCAGCTGCACTCCACCCTGGACAACACAGCAGGACCATGTCTCAAAAAAGAAAAAAAAGTGGAATCTTTTTATATTGCATCCTCATACCTGTCTAAAAAGAGAGAATACAAATGTAATCCCTCCCTATACATAGGTCATTAGGCTTACCAGTTTGATTGCCATGTTTAAGAGTCTTACAGAAAAATGAACCCACTGCATTGATACTTTTTTAAGGGCTCATATTTTAAAGGCAGTAGTGTTTTTAATTTGTGAGTTTGTTCATTCAAAAGTCACTTGTGAACCTGCCCTGAGCCGGGCACTGTTCTAAGACAGGGCATTCCAGCAGACTGTTCAGTCTTACCTTTGACTTTCCAAGTAAATTCTTATGCTATGCCCCTGCTCTGAAGCTTGCAGAAAGCAATACAGTAGATTTCAGCTCTGCATTTAGAGTTCCTACATTTAGAGTGTCAGTGACTACTGTGAGGTTGTCCTGAGTCCGGTGATGAACTTTCATCACTACCTACTGCCTCTTATTGAGAAATGTCATTTTCTATACTCAGGAAACAATCTTAGAAAAATGTTGAACAGAAATGGTTTAAGTCTACACACTCAAATGGTTAATGATCATTCTGTATAAACACAAGTAATTAAAAATCAACTCAAGTTAAATAATTGTTGTTGGTTTACCTTGAATTATATTAAATCTCTGATATAAACCTAGTTCCAAAAAAGGGTGCCATCTAATGGCTGACCTTGAGCTGCTTGATGAAAGTGCTTATTTTTCATATTTTAATTCACAGCTACATCTGCTGGCCTAAAATGGAACATGTAAAAAATGCTTAAAGTGAAACTTTTCAGTTTCTATAAAATACTGTGGTTTTGCTCGGTTAATTCATAATTATTATGGAATTTTATTTTGCATAGAATGCATATAATACATTAAAAACAAACATACATTTTTATTTTGCACCATGGTATATCATTTCTCAGAGGTTCCAAAGAATGAGAGTTAGTGGAAGCTATCCTGTTATAATGCTGACCAAGCAGGTAAATTTGCCCAGCACTGAAATAGGACCCTCCCTGCCTTTGGAGAGAAATCAGTCCAGATTCAGTATGACCAGCCCTTGGGCCAGCAAGCATGGCTGGATTGAATTATGGTATTTGATAATCTGATTGTGACTGAGGTAGCATTAATTTTATCATAATAACTTCATTGTAGAAAAAAGAGATGAACATTTCCTTTGGGTTGGTTCTTGATCCCCTAAATCAGCTACATACATGATCCTGGGAGACTGACCAGGTGAGTGCATGTTGGATGGTCTGATTAGATTGTTTTATGAAGGCAGATAATTTAACTTTAGAGAATAGTTGAGATAAACAGCCTAAGGAAGTCTAGTGTTAACTGGTAATTCCCTAATTATTGGAAAAAATGAAGAAACCGTGGTTTACAGTTATTTACATGTTACTTTTTTACCTTTTATTATTTATGGTAGGATAAATAAGATTTTTAAAGAGTTTTTGTTTATAGCTAGACTACCTTGTCTTTTTTCCCCACACTTAAAAGGAGAAACATTAGATGTCAAAAAAACTCCTGGTTGCTATGATCAGAACTTTGTACGAGGGGGTATGTGCCATGTATGTGAGAAGGTTATTATCGCAGAGGGCTGGCAGCGTCAACTGTTGTTTATATAGAATGTGTCCATGATGTCTGCACCAGACATCATTTATAGGATTTATAGATAGATTCATAGATAACTTGTAGATATTGCCCTCATAGGAGCCAAAAACCTCAATTGTGATTAAAAACCTTCAATGAAAATGTTCTTAATTATTGTGGAATACTTTAAGTTGTCCAAAGATTTAAAATTTAATGTTAATGTATAAAGGAGAGAAGTTTTTGATTTGTTTTTTACCCTTTTACCTTGGGATATGCTCTAATTACATACCTTATTTAGTGTTTAGTTTTAAAGAAAAATGTTTATAGAACCTATCTTTTTAAAAACTGACAGCTTTTTAAAAATAAAAATAAGGTACTTATTTAAAAAAAAGAAAAAATCAGAGTAGAAAAGTACAGAAAAGGAAACAAAAATTACAGAAATCCTACTAAGTTGTGACCATACTGCAGTAGAAACATCCTTTTGGGCCACCTTGGGTGGGCATATTCATATAATTGTATAGAGCTGCTGCTTTGCTATAGGCGCCATCTGGAGTTTTTTTTTCACTAACAGTTACAGGAACATCTCTGCACAGCAGCGTGTATAAAGCTCCATCACTTCTAATGACTATGCGATTCTGTGTTGTATATTGTAATTACTTTATCAGTCTTCTGCCAGTGACATTTAGATTGCAGTTATCACTGTTAAACACAATAGTGAACCTGTGGGCATACATTTTATTGCATTTTTTTTGTTTGAGAAATTTGTCCTAAAGCCAAGTTTGTTGAGTCAAAGTATATTTTAAAAATGTTTTTGATACCTATTAGTAAACAGCCCTCTAGAAAGTTTATCCAACTTAGAAGATATCAACAATGAATACAAGTTCCTAGCACCCTCACCATTAGTGGCTTCTATTACTCTGAAATTTTTGCCAATCTGATGGAAAATAATTTTTTTAAACTGTATCTCTCTTGAGCCCCTGCTGTTAGAAAGGCCTTTATGGAAATAATTTGTGATTGGAGACTTGGAACCTTTCCAGGCCCCTGTCTTACCACCTCCTCTGTTGATAGAAGTTATTGCTTTCTCAAGAGCCCAGGCCTCCTTTTTTCTAAAAAGTAACAAGTAAAACATGTAAATAAAACAGATATATTTTAAATATTTCTCTAAAAGTAGAGATTTGACTTCTCTGTTATAATGTAGAGCCCTTAAGGCAACTAATATATCTTTCCTCTAGGCTAATATTGGACACATTCTTGGGAAAATTTATTTACTCTAGTTATTTTTTGTAGCTCCTCTTAGGTATAATTTTTATATTAAGGCTCACTTATTAATAAACTTATTACTGGGCTGAGGGCTTTTGGTAATAATTACAATCAAATTTATTTCTTTTGACTCTGTTAATTTCAGTTTTTTACCAATGTTCTAGTGAATCTCTTATTAGTACATTTATTCCTACACTATTTTTATTTATTCATCTCAAATGACGCAGCACTGTAGAGTGACTGATAGAACGCCGTATATAAATAAAACTATGGCAAAGCTTAGAAATTTTTAACTCTGATGATTTCTAAGAAGGGAAATCGGGTGGGGCATGATGGCTCATGCATGTAATCCTAGCACTTTGGGAGGATGAGGTGGTAGGATCACTTTAGCTCAGGAGTTGAGACCTGCCTGGACAAGAGCACGACTCCATTTCTGCTAAAAATAGAAGAATTAGCTGGGTGCAGTAGTTTGCCTGTAGCCCCAGCTACTCAGGAAGCTAAAGCAGGAGGATGGCTTGAGCCCAGGAGTCTGAGGTTGCTCAGAGCTGTGACACCACTGCATGCTAACTAGCAGGGGCAACACAGCAAGATTGTGTCTCAAAAGGCAGGGGTGTAAGGAATAGACTTTAAGTGCTATATAGTTTTCAGTGGTGTAGATCAAAGACTAAAAACACCTATGAATCTCCTGGCAAATTGTTTAATGGCAACCTTTAATTATAAAAGGAGTGATCTGCAGGAGAAGTCTGAAAAGCAGCTGAAACTTTTCCCTTCTGTCCTTGCCTAAACTAACTTCAGTACTTCCAAAGATTGCTACCAGTGTCTGCCCCCAGGAAGCAAGCTTCAGTTTCATATTCCGATTACTACACATCAGCCAACTCACATCACTTCCTCTTCTTGGTAGTACTTACTAGAACTTCTAGAACAGAGATACCATGATCTTGTAAACATAGTTCCATCTGTCAAGCTCTTGGGCCTTCAAACAGCTAAAGTATTGAGGAATATTTTCCTGGAAGAATTTATTTTTAAATGAACTGGAAGTGGCACTGTGCATCAGCTAGTAAGTTCCAGCCTGAGGTGATAAAAGCATCTCTACCACCCTATTTCCCATGCCATTACAGGGTTAATGGGCTTAATATCAAGGTAGATGGGACACTTAATATAGATGTGGAGGGGCAATTTGATGACAGAGACCAATTTGCAAGGACTGGTTTTGTTTAAAATGGGAGGTAATGACCAATGTGCTTAATTTTGTTAGCCAGAAGGGGCATCCGCTATTTGGGCATATTTCCAAAATACCTCTTTAGAAACCCACCAGTCTCCTTTTATAAATAAAATAGGGCACGAAGCATTTAACAAAGTCAAATGTGCAACACTTAATCAGAAAGATAAGCTCTGCCATAAAAGCCTTTTTGTGTAGAGGCCTGCCACAAATCAGGCTTAGTCACTTCAGGAATGTTTCCAGCCTTAGTCCACAAGAGGAAAGGTATTCTTGATTTCATTTGGGTTTTCTTCTTTGTCCCTTCTGTTGTTATTGTTGTTTTAAGACAGAGTCTCACTCTGTCACCCTGGGTAGAGTGCCGTAGCGTCATAGCTCACAGCAGCCTCAAACTCTTGGACTCAAGCAATCCTCTCACCTCAGCCTCTTGGGTAGCTGGGACTACAGACATGTACCACAATGCATGGCTAGTTTTTCTGTTTTTTAGTAGAGATGGGGTCTTGCTGTTGCTCAGGCTGGTCTCAAACTCCTGAGCTTAAGCAGTCCTCCTACCTGGGCCTCCCAGAGTGCTGGGATTATAGGCATGAGCTACCATGCCCAACCAATTTAACTTTTTCTTGATGACTCAGATCTACCAGTTATTGTTTGCTTCTTGTGCTAACAGATTCTGGGCTTTTAATAGTCCTTTTATTCTTTTAATAGTTTTTCTCAGTGATAATTGGGATCTTGTAACTTCTGCCTGTTAGATTGACTTCTGAAGTGCCTCCGCTGTTTTCTAGTTATGCTCAAGGCTCCTTCTTTTGCCCTCGTCTCTCCTTCATAGCTTCCAGCCACTCCAGTGAGCTGCAGGCTCACAGGCCCACTTGACTGGACACTGATGTGTGGCTGTCCTGCAGACATCCTGTGTGTTCGCCCCTGAACTGTCATTTATCTGTACCCTGCAGCCCACAAAGCTGGGTCACTGTCCTGTGAATAGCAGCATCACCCACAAAGCTGCCCAGAAAGAAAAGCCAGATTTGCTGGTCAGGACCTCCCTCTTTTTCACTGTATCTAATCAGTCCCCAGGTTCTGCTTCTCTCCACCCTCACAGCCACTATGGTTGGGGGCCCCCTTCTTGCTCAGAGAAGATCCTAAGCTTTCTGTGTTCCACCTGCCTTCTGCCCTGCCTCTCTGCAGTCCCTTCTGCAACTGCAGCCAGAGTGCTTGGCCTGCACCTCCCCCAGACTTCTACTTGCATCTGTGCTGCACACTTTCTCTTCCTGTTAACAAGGGTAAAAGGTCCAGGCTGGTATTAGATCCTATCCCCTGTCATCTACCCGGGGACCTTACTCCTGTCATTATCTTCAGACTTTGCTGATTGTCAGTTTTTCCCTCTCTGCTCCAGTGTACTGACATGGTCTATTTCCTCCCACCTCTCAAAATTCTCTTTCAATATTCTTTATCCCCCTCCAGCTACCAGCTCATTTGTCTGCTCCCATTTGTAGAAAAAAATTTCTAGAAAGAGTGGTCCTGTGGTCATTGACTCCACTTTCTGCCCAGAGTCCAGCTCCTTGCCCCAATGCTGCACAGAAACTGCTGTTGTCAAGGTTGCCAGTGCCTTCCTTGGTTCCACATCCAGGTCTTAACCTTTATCCTCTGTTATCTGACCTCCCAGCAACATTTAACACAATTAAACATCTCTCCCTCCTGGCACAGTATCTTCTGGCTTCTGAGACACCTTGGACCTCACTGACCAATTTGCTTGCCTCCTTTCCTGGCTGTTCCACTGGCTGACCCCTGAGTGTCAGTGTCCAGTGGCTCATGGACTCTTCTCTTCCCCATCTGTGTTCAGTCCCTCAGGTCTTTCTTCTAGGCCCTGGCATTTCAACAGTCTATACAACATGATGAGGTAGCTGGATCACATGTAGGTCTCCCAAGACGTCAAGACGGCCCACATCCCAGCTAGAACCCTTGACTTCCTCACTGCCTACTTGACTTGCTTCTCCTTTGGACTCCCCCATTTCAGTAAATGCCACCATCGTCCCATCCTTCCAGTTCAAACCAAAAATGCAGGTATGAATTTCCTTTCCTTTCAGCTACTTCAAGCAACTCCTGCTCATCAGCTCTGCTGCTTCCATCTCTCTCCACTTCCATTCATCTTTTGCATAGCACATTGAAAGAGTTTCCTCTCTAGTTTCCCGGCCTCTTCTTTACTTTCCCTAGAATTTTTCTCTACATAGCAGCCAGAGATATTTTTAGAATGTAAGTCAGATCATGTCACTCCTTTAATTAAAACCTTCAGTGGCTTCCCATTGAAGAAGGCTTATGTGATGGAGCCCACCTGCCTCACTGACCTCATCCTGAGCCACCACAGCCACCCCACTTCACCCATCTCTTCTGCACTCCTGCCCTGCCAGCCTTCTTGTTCCTTTAGCACTTCAGGCTTATTCCTGTTTGGGACCTTTATTCTAGCTTTGCCAGGAAACTCCTTTCCCAGGCCCTTGTATGGTGGGCTCTTTGATGCCATCCAGAGTTTATTTCACCTCCCCAGACCCAGATGTCTTCATCTCTGCCAGTTATTATCCTATTTTCTTCTTTGCCGCACCTATTACCAAATGAAATTATATTGATCATTTTCTTGTTTTAACAGTCTTCACAAAGAATGTGAATTCTGAAACACCTCATTTAGCTTGATTCTTGTATTTTCAGCACTTGTTACAATACCTAACATACTCAGGTGTCCAGCAAGTATCTTCTGAATGTATCCAATTACATTGCTTCTACCATTTCAGTGGTTTCCTCTTTTGAGAATAAAGTCCATATTCCTCAAAATAGTTTATGAGTCCCTACGTGATGTAGCCTCTGCTTATTCTTTAATTTGTTGGTTGTCATGACTGGGATGGTGCTACCGCCAGCCATCTAGCGAGTAGAGGCCATGGATGCTGCCAGACATCCCACAGTGCATAAGGCAGGTTCCCACAAAGAACTGACTGGTCCAAAATGTCAGCAGTACTATAGTTAAAACTCTAATGTCTCTCCTGAATCTTCTGCCTTGCTCAGAATCCTAGCCATGCTGAAATGCAATTTTCTTCCTAGCTTCTAGCCTTTGGCCTCTGAGCCTTGTACTTGCTTATCCCCACTGGAACATTTTTTTCCTCTCCTCACCATTCCCCACTGCTGACAATTCTTTGCCAGAGTCTTCGGGCAAATTAATTGTTAAGCTTTATAACATGGCATTCATCTGTTTTGACAGCTTTGCGTTTGTAAAATACTGTAAGTTTCTATGTCAAATGGAAAGTAATCTCCATACACAAAGCTACTCTTCATGTCTTTTTTTCTTTTTTTGGATGAACAAAGCTGTTGTTTATGAGGACTACAGTACAACTTCTATTGATCCAATCACAGGGAATAAATGGAGTGAATTAATAAAGCAGCACCCATACAATTAGACCTCAATTTTTAGATAGATAGAATTTAGGATACTTAAATACATACTAATAAATTTTAATTTATTTGTTTTTCATGTTTTGTACCACATTAAAATATTTTGTTTTTCCTTTTTAGTGATTAATACAAGTGGCTGGCTCTTCTACATGACATCAAAAATTATAAGATGATGTTTTTAAAGAAGAATGTGGTTTGGGTAATTTAGTAGAAGAGCTTAAAAATTCATTTCATAATACACTAGAACCTCCATAGTTGACCACCTCTCTACATTGATCGCCTCCTTAAATTGACCTAATTTTTATAAACCAGATATGTACCACATGTATGTGTCAGTATAGTAGGCCCAGTTCTTTATGTTGAGCACCTCTTTATGTTGACCAGTTTGTTAACAGTCCTTTGGTCAACTTACAGAGGTTCTACTGTATTTAAAGACTATAAAGAGGAAGTTGATCGCAATATTAGGTTGTGTTTTTTTTTTTTCTTGAGATAGAGTCTTGTTTGTCGTTCCTTCTAGAGTGCGATAGTGTCATCATACCTAACTTCAACCTCAAACTTCTAGGCTCACGTGATTGTCCTGCCTCAGGCCTCTCACAGAGTTGGGACTACAGGCACACCCTACCTTGCCCAGCTAATTTTTCTATCTTTAGTAGAGATGAGGTCTTGTTGTTGCTCAGGCTGGTCTCTAACTCCTGGCCTCAAGCAGTCCTCCTCCCTCAACCTTCCAGAATGCTAGGATTATAGGCCTCAGCAATTGCACCTGGCCTCCAGTGTTGCTTTTTAAATTAACTTTCTACTTTTATTCTACCTGGAAGGCAGACTTTGTGGCTCCCTTTTGTCCTCCCTCCAGCTTTCCCAGTGTTAACTGACAAAGGAAAATGGCCTTTATATACTGGGACCTGTAAAGACCCCCAAGTGAGGATTACAAAGTTACATAAATTTAGTATCTATGAGCAATAGAATTAGAGCCCACTAATTTGTTTTAAAACTACACTTTGCATTTAATGATTTTTAGATCACAAAGAAGATTGTTAGAATAACTGTGTTTATATAATATTCTTACATGCTGGTAAATTTATAGCCTATTTCAGATCAGCTTATAATATTAACATTACTTTCATTTCATCCTTTTTTCCCCCAAAGCAAAGGTTTTGTGTGCTGATCTTAGCTTTCCAAAGAACAAAACATTTTAAATAACTTTAAAGGATAAAAATAATCTCTCTGCTATTGCATATTTGTTTTAATGGATTTCTAGCACTGTGGGATTTGGGGGAGGGGGTTGTTGTGTTTTAACTTAGTAAAGGTAGGTATTGGCTTTGAAGATAATTACGAGGTCTTTTAGCTTCTCCAAGGCTATATTTGAAATCTATGCATCAACCTTGCTATGATGCCCCAAACAGGTACCACCTACCCATTTTACATACCTCTGTTTCCAGAATTCTAGCACTAGGTGGGTTCTCTAGCCTTCCCTCTCTATAGCCTTACTCAGTTAGTAGTCACTTACTGATTCTTTGCTACCACAAACATATACTGAATCCCTATTCACATGTCCAGCTCTGTTCCGGAGGGCAGGGATACTCTGGCAAATAAGAGGTCATCCCTCTTCGAGTAACGTATTCATGAATATTTTACATTTAATTGCATGTAATAAAACCTATTATGGAGAGAGGTACCAAGTACAATGATGACATAAGGTTTTAGAAAGTCAGTTCTGCTTGGGAGATTGGTGAACATTTGTGAGAAGATGGAATATTAGGACTGGACTCCTGGATAGAAAAAGGAGGCTGGTGGAGCTGGATGTGAGAGTTGAGGTGAAAGAGTGACTTGGCTGCAGCCATTCTTGGTCCAGAGGTTTGATGGTTGTCTTCATTTCCTGCATCCTCCCTCTCTAACTGAGGTAACCAAAAGTATTAAGATGTAATGCTACCATCAGCTAAAATACTATACTGCATTTTGAATAGATAATTTGAGTTGAGTTTTCAATTCAAAAGAAATAATGAGCCACCTAAGATAGGAAGTCATTAGGGAGCTGTCTAGCTATATTTGGCTTTCCACTTCTTTGAGTAAACCTAAATCTGCTTTGGAGGTCATGTGCATCTCTTCATTGTTCTTGGTGCTTTCCTTTTTTTTTTTTTTTGCAGTTTTTGGCTAGGGTCGGGTTTGAACCCACCACCTCCAGTATATGTGGCCAACGCCCTACTCCTTTGAACCACAGGCACCGCCCCTTAGTGCTTTCCTTTTTATCTTGAGACTCATAAATAAAAAGCTAATTTGTCTGGTGTATTTTTGTTTTGGAGAGTTTCAAACTGATTTAGTTATGGCTAAGGGGAAAAACTGAAGAGGTAGCTATCACAGAGATTGTATTTCTGAAGAGGCTCAAACTCCAGAAAGAAAATTATAGACAGAAGCCATCCAGCTGAGAGTCTTTATGTCCTTGAATTTCATGTTCAAGAACACTTACCTTGGAAAATGACTTGACTGGTCATAGGAAGAAGGTGGGAACAGGCCTCAGGTTAAAACATTTTAAGGTATGTCTGAGATAAAAGAAACAAGCGCTGTGAAAAGTTGATCCTTTTAAAGATCCCTCCAAAATGTTAATAACCACCATTAAATAAAGATAATCACTTTTAAAATTTCCATTTTTAATTTGACAAATGGTTACCATATATCAGACCACTAGTACACAGAGAATTCATGAATCTAGTGTTCTGACAATTTCATGTGTAGTGGAGCTTGTGGCTCTGTAACAGGATGTCTAATCCCTCTAGTATGGAAAGTGAGTCAACATGGCCAGCAAGTCACATCAAGGCAAGACGATTGCAGGAACTCCACTAACTGCCACATCTCTCCTTCACCAACTCCTTTGCTTACTGTTCCTCTCTTCTTGGACTACATTTCCATGGCAAAAGAATGAGAATAGCTTTTCAAGTCCTGAATATAAATTACTCATTTTGTAAGGATTCTTATTCTAAAATTGAAGTCTTATCTTTTTTTTTTTTTCTGACTGTGCTGGGGCTACACGTACCAGGTAGCCCCATTAAGAGAGAGAATACTGCTAAGAATGCAAGGAAGAACTTTTCAGGAATCATTACACAAAATTTTGTTTGTAAGTAGGGAGAAAGTGCCATTATTGGGGCTTGCTTCTTGGGGCCTCCGAAATTTAAAAAGAATTTCGATCCCAAGACTGCCCAGACAGATGCAGCAGAGGTAAGACATGCTGACATGTTGTACTAGGTTAATGCTTTATTTCACTATTTTAGTCAATAATCTGACTTTTACATTGGTTAAAAGTCGCCACTTTGACATTTAAGAATAGCTTCTTTTTAATAGACTGGGTTACATCACCATCTTTCTACTTGGGAAGTTGTTTTTCATCCATACACACAGTCACAGACTTTCCTGTGACATGAGAAAGCCTCAGCAGCATCCTCCCGTGAGATTTTCATATTGGAGTAACTCATAGTTGGCCCTTGTTGTCAAGCTCCTGCTGTGGCTCTGGTCCGGACAGGCTCAAGGCAGTGGAACCTCTTCTCGAGTTGCTGAGAAGGGTACAGCACTGCTGGAGGCGAAGCCTGCGCCCTGTTCTTCCTGGCTTGGGTGTGGCCCTTGGGACTTAACCTTATTTTCATCTCTGGGTAAGAGAAACATTTTGATTTGGCATACATACTAAAAATAGAAAACTAATAATTGCAGGGGTCTGAGTTGGACTGTTAAACATGTCAAATGTTGATGAGAATGTATTTTTGTAATACTACCTCCAGGACTCACTTGCTGCAAAGGCAGCCTTTTCCGGCTCATCCAGCTTAGACTGAGCGCGGGCGGGGAGGCCAGGAAGACTGATGCAAGGATGCACCAGCTCACTGGCGGGCTGGGCTGGGGGCGGGGCCTGCACAGCCGCACTAGCGGACTGGGGGCGGGGCCTGTGCCACCTCAGAAAAGAGCTTGCGACGCCTCTAACGGTTAACAACCATCTTGGCCTCTCAAAGTCGTTGCTTTAGCGTTTCTCCATTTTCTAACTCGCATCTGTTGAGTGACCATGAGCTGGGCTGTGGCTGTTCTACGGGTCAGCTGGAGAGAGAGCTGGGTGGGAACGAATTTCCCATGCCCAGGGCTAGCCCCGAGGCGCCGCTCCCTACTCAGGGGCCCGTGGCTCCCCACCACCGGGGCCGGGATGGCGACTGTGAAGAGCGAACTGCTTCAGAATTTCACTTCAGAGAAGCCTGTTCTCCACAACAAGATCTCCATTATAGGAACTGGGTCGGTGGGTGTGGCCTGTGCTGTCGGCATCTTACTAAAAGGCTTGACTGATGAACTTGCCCTTGTAGATATGAGTGAAGACAAACTGAAGGGTGAGACAATGGATCTTCAGCATGGCAGCTGTTTCGTGAAAATGCCAAATATTACTTGCAGCAAAGATTACCTTGTCACGGCCAATTCCAACGTAGTGATAATCACCGCAGGTGCACGCCAAGAAAAGGGAGAAACGCGACTTAATTTAGTCCAGAGAAATGTGAGCATCTTCAAATTAATGATTTCCAGTATTATACAGCATAGCCCTCTCTGCAAACTGATAATTGTTTCCAACCCAGTGGATATCTTAACTTATGTAGCCTGGAAGTTGAGTTCTTTTCCAAAAAACCGTGTTATGGGAAGTGGCTGTAGTCTGGATACTGCTCGTTTTCGTTTTTTCATTGGGCAGAAGCTTGGCATCCACTCCGAAAGCTGTCATGGATGGGTCCTGGGAGAACATGGGGACTCAAGTGTTCCTGTGTGGAGTGGAGTGAATATCGCTGGTGTCCCTTTAAAGGATCTGAACTCTGATATAGGAACTGGTAAAGATCCTGAGCAATGGGAAAATATCCACAAAGAAGTGATTGCCAGTGCCTATGAGATTATTAAAATGAAAGGTTACACCAATTGGGGGATTGGCCTATCCATAGCTGATTTAACAGAAAGTATTTTGAAGAATCTTAGGAGAGTACATCCAGTTTCCACCATAATTAAGGGCCTCTATGGAATAGATGAAGAAGTATTCCTCAGTGTTCCTTGTATCCTGGGAGCAAATGGTATTGCAGACCTTATAAAGATTAAGCTGACACCTGAAGAGAAGACCCGTCTAAAGAAGAGCGCAAAAACACTTTGGGAAATTCAGAAGGACCTTAAGCTTTAAACTATCATTCTGAAATTTTTGAGGAAATAGTACATATGGGATTGTATATGTCAAACTTTTGAATGAACTTGAATCCCTAAAAGATAGAAACAGGAAAGTAGGTAGAATGACTTCCCTATTTAGCATTCAGATGCTTGATAATGCTTATCTTTTTACAATTCCAAAGTGATGTGTGAAGAAGCTGTTTTGGGTACTTGCCTTGTATGTATATGCAATTGCCTTTGGTCCAAAGGAAAAAAGTAGGTTGTAATTTCCACAAATTCTGATTCTTTTCATCAGATATATGTTAATTCTTTCACTGTGGCCAGCTTGTGCCTATGTTTATACTCTTTAAAAAAGAATATTGTAACCTTCTCTACAACATAAAAATAAATGTATACACAGAAGTGCTTTTATAATGGATCCATCTCTAGGTTGCCTTCATTCCCTTGGGACAGCCTATCAGCTAAGCCATTAAAAAGACATTATGAAATGGGAACTGCAGCTGCATGTAAGTCATGTATGTATGCAGTGAAACAGGATCATTAGGTTAAGATATGAAAGTAGTGATCAGATTGTAGCCGTTATAAAATGTTTAAAGCAGTAAAGTAGAAAGCTTTTAGAAAAAGGCCTAACAGAGGTTCTATAGTTATTGTCATTTATTTGGCATGGAAAAGAAACATCCCTAAATTTTGCAGTTTCTAAAAATAAAGCCTGACTGAGTGAGGATCATTTTAGAACTGCCTCTGAGAACCTAGTACATTAAATCACGACACGTTATAAATTTGTTCTTTCTGGGCTATGTTTTAGAAGAGTGGATTCTTGGCTCTACGGCCCTAAGGTCATTTCTGTTCTCTCAGTTTATTTCATGATAACAAAACTTTAGCTTTTGAATTGTGACTTACTGTTAATCATTGCCATGAATATTGGCCATTTTTAATGAGTACTTTAGAAATTGTATTTCTCAAAGTTACACATTTATTTTTTATTCTTAAGTCAATTTACTTCCAAGCAGATCCTAGACTTTATTCATGTGATGCAGGGAGGGTTTAGGATAAAGATGCTTGTCTGACCATTACTTAAATGATAGTACTAGTAACTTAAAAAATGTGAAGCTGAGATTTAAAAATTAACATTAGTCTTGTGCGATTGAATATTTAAATGAATAATATGGTATATTCAAACACATTTTATCTTAGGAACCGTTAGGCAACAGGCCTAATCAAAAGTGAAAGCAATCAGCATCTGTTCTCTAAACCATGCCAATCTTAGTTGAATTTTATCAAATAAACATAGAACAGTGATCCTCACCTAATGACCTTTTACCCTACTGACCAGAGCTCACATACGGTTTTATTGATAGAAATGTTCTGATTTCCTTGGAAGCACTGCCATACCATGGGACTAATTGATGTGCTGAGCTCCCTGAAAGTGGGAAGGTTGATAGTTCAGCTGTTCCAGGTGGTTATAAGAGCTTTTTAAAGTTCAACATTCCTTTTCCCTCTTATTCAGCCCTTGAGTTTTTATTCAACTGTGTTTCAGCCAAATATAATGTGTTTATTACAGGGCATCATAGCAATGTCTCAAGTCTATTTTATAATTCTCTTTACCACCTCTATTAATCAGCTAGGATAAGCCAAGTTATGTTGCAATAAAAAACAGTCTCCCAGTCTACTGTGGGTTCAGGCAGCTCTGTAGGAAAGTGATACTCCATGTGCTGGCTCAGCACCTCAGACTGCTTTGATCTTGAAGTACCACAATAGAAAACACAAATTTCCATGATTACTATGGAAAGGGAAGAGAGTCTGAGGGAGTTGAGCCCCTATAATTAAGTGCTCAGCCTAGAAGTGACACATTTCTTTTGCTCACATTTCATTTGCCAAACCTGGTCATGTGGTTACCTAACCTCAAGGCAATATGGAAATATAACCCCCTATATGCAGAAATGAGTCCTGGCTATTGGCAAACCTGTGTCCATCATATCATTCAAAATAAAATAGTCACCACTGCAAGAAGTATATACTATATGCTTTTAAAGTTATTTTTAGTGAAAGCTGGTACATGGGTAGAAGTTATAAGAGGTACATTGTCTTTCCAGGTCACAAAACCAAAGTGGCTATCAGGAAAGAGCCCTAGGCATCAGTCAGACAACCGTACTTATAAGTCAAGTCCCCTGGGACAAGTTAACCTCTCTGACCTCTGGTTTCTCGCACGTAAAGTAGTTTCAGTCCTATAGAATTGTGAAGATTAAATAACAGCAAAATGCTTTATCCAGTGCCTGACACATAAGTGATCCCAAACGGTAGATGTTCCTATTCAAGTAACATTTTTACAACCTAACAATACTTTAATAAGTATCTTCTGGTATTAGTATTATATGACGTCTTTTTATTTTATGAAGAAGCCGAATTACCGATTCTTGAAAAGTAACATTGATGCTGTAATGTCATTGATAAAGCTAAAGGCTTTTTCATCAGTGGAGCCTATAAGCTTTCATCATTCTGACCTCCAGCAGTGAGGCCAGCCATAGTCTTGCACTGGCAAGTGAGGAAATAGAAGGTAAATGAGCTAGTCAATAGCAAAAACATTTCATAACTCAGAGCTTGTAATTCTGATAACTGCCTATTTATTAGAATTGATATAGTAAGGACTTTCTGAAATGAATTGGGGACATAACCTGAGCTTCTAAGTAATTTTTCAGGATATTATATATTAGATCAAATATTTTCAAGTTGTTCTTTCCTACCAAGACATGTATGGTATGTGCGCAGCAAAGCCCATGTGCACGTTCACACAGGGCACTGAGCAGTGCACGGGCTGACGGTGCAGCCTGATGTGGGTTTTGCCCGCTCTGACACTGAGCACATCGGTTAGTTTCTTTAAGCTTCTATCACTCTTACCTTTAAAAAAGGAATAACATTTGCCCCCCTTGGTCATTGTGAAGGTTTAATGAGGAATATGCCTGGGTGTAGTAAGGACTCTTCTAAGTGGCATTTGTGGTTGATCTCACTCCTGGCCTACTGGCTGTTGTATGACCCTGGAAGAAGCTTTTGAAGTGTGAATAAGAGTAACATTTTTAGAGGCATATCTCGAATCTGTTCTGATATCTGAAAAGTCATTTATATCTAATCTTCAAAATGTCCATATTTGTGACAAAAGTCCATGTAATAACACTTTTCCATTTGTCATGAACTCCATTTGAGCACTACTGCCTTACACAGTGGTAATTTCTCATGATATTACAATCCAGCAAGCACAACATTGGGACTTAAGGATGAGCTTCTGGGGACAGACTGTAGGCTTATAGCACTGGCGAGCACTATTCATGCCTTAGTCTCTGGAGAGCACTCCCTGGAAGAGTTCAGGGCACAGGCTGTGGAGGGACATAGCAGGCCTGCTTGTGAGGGTAACCTTGTTGGTCATACCATGGAAAAATTCTCCCAGGTCAAGAGGAAGAGAGAGAAGCACAGGGAAGAGATTATAGATTTAGAAAATACTGCCGGGTAAAACTGAGTTGCTGGATGGGGGGTTACTCTAGTGCCCAGCATGCCCCATCTTCATAAAACTTCTGGGGTACAGGACAGAGAGAGACAGTTCTTTGTCAACAGCTGTAATTGCCAGGGAATTCAGTACATTTATTTCATACCAAATTTGCTTAAATTCATTCAACCCTTAAATCTTTTGTCAAGCACATCTTTCAGCTATACTGTGTTGGCCTGTATGTAGAATATCATTGGCAAAATCAATACCTTCTATGAACTACAATATCAGAAATTGATATAGGTGAGGAAAATGTGAAGGTTTTCATTTATTATCCATGTAATGTAAATAGTACAAGCTTAAAAAGCTCCTATAGAGACCCATTGTCTAAAGCAACTTAAAGCCCACATTTATAATCTGTGCCCCAAAGCATCTCCACCCCCAGGCCAAATGCCAATAAGTAGTTTCCCCTGATTGTGACAACAAAAAACACCCCTCCACAGATCCAGCTGCTCCCCAGCAAAACAATGCTGCTTCTAGTTGGGAACCTCTCCTGTTGCACTAGTCACAGTGCAAACTTAGGACCACATTGGGGTGAGGGATGGGAAGAGAAATATCTCTGGATGTTGTGTCTTCAAGATTTGTGTCTGGTTGGCTTTGGGATGGTCAGCACAGAACTTCTACAGACAGCAAATAATGGGTAGCCTAACATATCTTCCAGGGACAGAATACTTAAACCATAATGATAAATGACAACAAAATAATGCTTTTAACAGAGACATCCTCATTATTTATATCCACATGAGTTTTGTTCTTGGAATATGACACACATATTTTGACAATGCTATAATGGTAACAGCTAATACACGGGAGCACTCACCATGTGGTGGAAGCAGTCTCTCAGTCCTCACATCTCTGTAAGCAGCAGTTGCCACCTCCATTGCACACGGTGACCACACAGCGTAGTGGGTGATCAGCTTTCCCCCGTGGTGAAGCTGGGATTTGAATGGAGGTCTGTCTGATACCAGAGTCTGTGCTATGATCATTGGAGTAAATGCTTAGGATGTGTAAGTCCCAAACAAGATGTACCCCCTAAATTTGGAAACAAAGTAAAGATTCAGCATCAAATTAAAATAAATAAGTGTAAACATAAAAAAAAAAAGCTGGCTCTCAAAATAACAACACTAAGAAACGATGTGCTTGTTGCTGAGGAGTCCAGGGTGCTTCTCAAACCTGAACAAGGAGATCTCCATTTTCAAGAAAGTGGGAGTGGCATGTGGATGATGAGACAAAACTGTAATGTCATGCTATAGTCTTCAGAGCAGGACCATATGGATTAAAAAGGATGAGTTAAGGAATGTTGTTAGGAGTACTGTCTGTCTAAAGCAGTGGTTCTCAACCTTCCTAATGCCATGACTCTTTAATACAGTTCCTGTGAGTCATGACCCACAGGTTGAGAACCGCTGGTCTAAAGATTATCCAGCTCCCTTAAATTAGTATCCCTCTCCCTTATGGGGATGCACAGTTGAGGTGGTGCCAGAGCCCCAGGTGAACTGTGATACTGTGTTGACACTACATGCTAAGATATCCCGTCCACTCACTCTGACTCTTGGGTTCCAAACCAACTTCTGTTAGTAAAACCCCTACATAATTTTTTTTTTTTTATTACCATTGTCTGGCACATAAGAACATTGTAGTTTATCTACCATTGCTTGATTGGTTCTTCAGTAAAACTCCTAAGTACCTTCTTTCTACCTTGTCTGGTTCTAAAATTTTAACTTTGAATGACCTAAGTGTGTTCATACACAGAAATTCCATCCTCATCTGCAACTTTAATATATAGAAGCCAACAATGCCCTCTCTTCCTCTGCTAGGGAATAAATATTATTGAGGGCTGACAATTTAGGGCATCTTGCCTTCCAGATCAAGAGTAAATTTTTGTTATTTAGATAATAGATTCAGGCTTAGAAGAAGAAAATAGGTGTAGTCCATTTTCCTTCCAGGTACTTAGAATATCTTTATTTTGTACAGTTATTACTTTGCTCTGTAATTTGTGTGCAGTGAAATATTACCTAGTCAGCAAAGGTGCCATCTGATAGCTTTGTCTATTTTCTCCTTCTTTTAACATTTGATGACTGTTGTTTTTTTTTTTTTTCTTTTTCTAGATGAAAGACTTTCGAAGTAAAATGCAATCAATATTTCCAATGATTCCCAAGAACTCCAAATCATCTGTTGACTGGGAAGAAACATTGAAATCTAAATGAGATGAGTATGGATGAATTCCAAAACAATTATTACAGAAAGGGTGGTGCTGGAGACCATGACAGCAAAAGGACTGGGATAGATTTCTCCTCAGGAGCTGGGTAGATTCTTGACTGAATCCATGGGATGGACAGAATTTGATATACTCATCAAAGGCGTGTGCACATGTATGTACACACGTGCCTTTGTGTGTGTGCACCTGTGTGTGTTGGGGGAGAGAAGGTTTTCCCAATGTTTAGAAGACTATTTAAAAATGTTAACTACAGATTTAACTTCCTTATGTGAAGAAGATCCCAGAGGAAATGCTTCTGTTTATGATAATTGAACCAAATTTCAGTTGAAACCCAAGTTTTGTACCTTAAAAAAAGGTTATTGGCCCATTTGCTGCCTATGGCAAATGTATCTTGCTCTGTAAATCTATCTTTCTCTTCTCTTCCTCAATAAATTTTGTTTTACACTTGAAAAAAAAGTTTATAATAAAAGTATGATACAAAATCTTTATAAACAGACTCTCTAATAGCAGGAGTACCTGAAAGTATCCAATTATATGAGTTTCACAAGCCTTTCTTATCAGTGTGTGACTGTCAGAATTTGGAAGACTTATTCCCGTAGCCAGACTCCAAAGTAAGGCTAACAGTTAAGTTCTGCAGGGCAGGAAATGGGCGTGGCCCTGGGATGCCAGTTGTAGTCTTTGGCTCCCAGCTGGTACACATGCTAGTTATTTACCTCATGGCCTCACATGAAGGGCCCTATAAATTCTTAGGACAAAAAGCCAGTAATAGATTATGATATTGTCAAAAGGTATAGTTGGACTAAAATAATGATGATATCAAGGGTATAAAATATACCTTACCTTTTCTCAGAATTTGGTTTGGATCCCTGAACACTGACTAAACAACCTACAGTTTTGTCTCAGTTGTCAAAGTAAAAACA
This sequence comes from Loris lydekkerianus, assembly GCA_963574355.1. NCBI lineage: Eukaryota > Metazoa > Chordata > Mammalia > Primates > Lorisidae > Loris > Loris lydekkerianus. The sequence goes on from CAUYPK010023021.1 coordinate 53,252, forward strand.
GCCCAGTTCACCTAAGTTCCACCCAAGTACAGAGTCTCAATATAAAGTATTTGGTTCCACCTCCCTAATGAAGCTGATAAGATAAATTCTTACATACATACCCAACTCTCCTATTCTTCATGATCTCTTACAGTAAATAGATGGAGAATAATGTCTACATGCAGTTATTTTTACTTGGAGATGAAAATTTTTAAAGAAAAAAAATACTTCAACATGTTCATATGTCCAGAGAAATAACCTCTAAATGAATCTCAGCCATGCAATTTCTTTATAAATGCTTAGGCTCTAATTAGTCAGCAATCAAGTTTAATAAAGTACATTTGAAATTTCTATTATAAGGAAACCTTTTATTCTGAGGCAAATTTTTAAATGAAATGTCAAGTACATAATGAAACTTTTTTCTTTAGGCCATGTTACCCTGTTGAAATTGCAGCATTGTTAATTAAACAGATATAACAATGTTTGAGATTCATATGTAACCTGTTAAAAATCCAAGACTAAAAGGAAAAAATTGTGAAATTTATCAGTATATGTCAAGTAGGAAAAAACCTCTTTACTAATCTTTCATTTCTAACTAAATCTCCTCTAAGAAAAGATTTTGATGGCTGAGTGTGGTGGCTCACAGCTGTAAACCGCAGCACTTTGGGAGACCGAAGCAGGAGGATCACTTCAGGCCAAGAGTTCGACACCAGCCTGAGCAGGAGTGAGACTAAAAAATAGAAAAATTAGCTGAGTACGGGGGCCGGCACCTGTCGTCTCAGCTACTCAGGAGGCTGAGGCTTGAGTCCAGTAGTTTGAGATTGCTGTGAACTGAGGGGAGGCTGAAAGGAACAGAATCCCCAGGAGAGGCGCTGAGCAAAAGCCCTGGTTGCATTTTGAAAGCAAAAATTAGGTAACAATAATGAGAATTTTAAAAAAAGAAAAACAGGCAGCGTGGCTTATTGGTGTTCTCCACAGTCAGTACTCAGAAATCAGAAGATTTAGTCATTTGTCTATTCCGTTTATACCGGAGGCATATAGTTAAATTGGTTAATGGAAAGGAAAAATGTTTAACAGATAATGTTATTCTTTATGTGAAGTACCATCTGTGTATTGAGTTCTGAATGTCCCTGGATATGGAAGAGAGGAAATGTTAGGGAATTTCAAGTTCTCCTTCTTTGCTATCTGTATCTTGGGTAGAGTATGACAAACATAATCACATTTATCTCCTGGAGCATAAAGAGTTTTAATCACCCTATTAACCAGGATGACATTTTTCACAGACTTAAAAGGGAATAGAACAGACATTATCTCCCCATAAGCAATCCATTTCATGGCGGCTGAACACTAGAAATGCTGTAAAGGATGGATAACACCAGCCATTTCCATTTCCTGTTTAAGCCAACTTAGGAGGCTTTTGGTAAGGATATTGCTTCCACTGGGTGAGTATTAAGCTTTACACTTAGAATCTCAGTGCCCAAAAGAGCTCTTAGAGAAAGCAACAGATAGAAAACATGATGGGCAGAGGCTTCCAAGACCTTAGGATTCATTCTGGAAAACTGTGTATCCTGGTAAGTTGTGCTTTCCTATACAAAGGAATACATGGGCTCCTGTTATTTTTGGAGTCAAGAACATGTGGTTTCAGAACAACCTGAGAATGGAAAATAGGGAATGGAAACTGTCCCCACAAGATACTAGAGGCCTATTCCTAGAAGGAGCACAGGTTCCAGGGATACACATGGGCAGCTGCCGGGCCCAGCACAGCCAGAGGGGGCCGTGGTGACCCACTACTGCTACCCTTACTGGAGCTTGCTGACACACGCCATTGTTGAAAACATTTTTCTTAGTCTGTTTAATCAAAAAGTGGCACCTAAGCATCTCGCCTATCATACATTTTGTTTAGTTTCATGGACAGTGGGGGACTAAACTTGCAAATTAGTCATTGCAACCTAAGGGGGAAATAGAAGAAAGAAAGGGAGGGGGGAGCCCATAGGGACAAAAGTAATTAAAATCTATTGAATTTAGCTGTTTCACTTGGGGCAAAATTTAATCTCTCCTAGGTTTGGTTCAGGGAGAAAGTTGTATATTTTCACCTCATTTTCATGTATTATATTTAAAACAAATAGTTAAGTACAAATGAAAACCAGCCAGATAAAATATAAAGGCATTTTATCAAATGGTTACATTTTCTGTGAAAATTAATAAAATACTTATTTTCATAGTATTTTATCATGTTCAAATGAGGTGACTCCACCAAGAGTCATTCAGGTCTATCAAGTATTTGGGTCTCTGTTGGTGTTTTTGGGATTTGGGGACTGAGGCTGCAATTTTGTGAGCAGAGAAGAGGAAAACAAGCCTCTCCCTTGACATGAATCTCTAAAAATGGGTAAGACTGTTAACAAATACTGTCTGATAACTCATTTTTGGAGGACATTAGAATCACAGTTACCAAAAAGCACATCTAGTTTCAACTTTACAGCCCAAGGATTAGCCAGGTGATTCAGGACCTTAATTTATATTTCTTACATAAGCTGCATCAGATAATGTTTGCCTCATTACTATTTGATGAGGAATGATCACTTAAAGCAATAGTTAAAAAGTAGGGCGGAGTGTACAAACGTACACCAAGATATAAGGCTGTTCTTAATGCACTCTCCTGAGAAGCTAACTCAGGCAAACTGAGAAAGCTTGGCACGTTCACACCTCGTACCTGCTCCCGATAGTGCACTCCACAGGACAGTTCCAGGTGACGTCTAAAACTCAAGGCCTCAGTCTGGCTCTCCAGCATGCATGCACTGCCTTAAAAGAACAAGTTAATGATGAAAATATTTCAAATGGTACATAAAACCAGCACATTATACCCCATAATTGCATTAATGTACGTAGCTATGAGTTAATAAAAGTTGACAAAGCTGACTTTATAAATGAAAGCTTAAATTTGACAGTCCTTACAATGTTGTGCAGACCTCACGGTTTGCCCCATTGCTCTGCCACCGGGGTGATGGGAACGTGTTTATTTGTATTTTATTGCTGCTGGTTTTCTCCTCCACCTGCCCTGTTGCAGGGCCTGAATCCCTGTCTCCTACTCTGAGCAGAGCCCACATGGAAGACCTTACCTGGGGCCTGGGCAGGGTCACCAGCTGTGTGTCAGTTCTGCAGCCATGGCCTTTCCTGCATCCTTCCTTATCCCTCAGCCCATTGCAGCCAAAGCTGCTCAGAGATCCTTCCTGCAGTCAGGAGACAGGCTACAAAGCTAGGAAAATTCTAGTGTAATAATCACATGAAAGTTAAAATAAGACCTCTTGTCAAAAGATAAGAATGAATGAGAAAACCTTTGCTCTCAGCATGCTCCTGGGCCAGCCCTGCTTCTCTTTTCAAAGATTTTTATAAAAATGACTGTAGTAAAATATCTGTAGAAGCAGCACATTGTCAAGTTTCCTGACTCCCTGTTTCAGAAGGGGGCTCTTTTGTGCAGTAGCTGATGAGGGCGGCTCAGCCCCGCAGTGACAAATGCATGTGGAAGTGCCTCGGGTCTCTCCACAGCTGCGGGTAAAATGGCGCGTCAACCTGCCAAGATCTGACTCTGTTCAACGAGTCTTTCCAAATTTCTCTCACAGACGAAGATGTTCTCAGGAAGTTGTCAAAATTTCAGGTGTCTGAGTTGGGGTGGAATCCAGATTCCCCACAGTAAAAACAGATCCCATATGAACTTTAACTTCTCAATATGCCAACTATTACTGAAAGAGCAGAGAGTGAGGGTGAGAATGAAGGACATAGGGTTAGTCCAGATGCAGCACTCCCACCTGGAGTCCCAGCACTTTGGGCAGCTGGGTGGGAGGACTGCAGGGACCAGGCATTTGAGACCCTCCTGGGCAACACAGCAAGACTTGTCTCTGAAAAAATAAGGGAGAATAGCCAAGCATGGTGGCACATGCCTGTAGCCCTAGCTTCTGGGGAGACTGAGGCAGGAGGACTGCTTGACCCCAGGTATTCAAGGCTGCAATGAGCTATGATCATACCATTGCACTCCAGCCTGGGTGACAGAGTAAGACCCTGTCTCAACAAATAAATAACACAGGTTTAAGTGAGACCTCAGAGAAACACAGACATCCTGTCACAGCCCTGACAGGGAAGAGGGCATTCATTCTGGGATGGTTTCTTCAGGTTCCGGACCAAGCCCAGTTAAGTCCTTAGTAAACACAAGGAGGGAAGAAAGGAGAGGACAGGAAAGTGGGGCAGGCAAGATTCCTCACTGGCAGGAGGACCCCAGTGTCCCAGTGACTGTGTGGGGACAGCCAGGTCCTGGTGAAACTGACACTTACCTTGTCACTTATGCTGACCACATTGACCCCAATCCCAAAGCTCAAGAAAATGAAAATCACACCAAAATGATGAAAAATTAGCTTTTAAGGCAAGTCCCGGGCTTTTGCAGCTACAGGCTACAAGGGTGGGGTTTTCTGACTCTCAGCCCTATGACTAGATAGTTTAAAAAATAAAAATCATATGGCAAAATCCTAATGCATTCACCAATATAGTTCAATCTGCACACATCCTACTCAGCATGGCCTTGTTCCGACCAGGGAGCAGAAGATCTCAAAATTCCCCACACTTCATTTCCAAAACCTCACGGTCTTCCTATCTGTGGAATCAGCAGTGTCACCTTGAACTCCTTATTTCTGGGGGGTGAAGAGTCTTAGTTTGTAGCCAGAGAACCCAAGTGGAAGTCCTACTGAGGGCACCTAGGGTTAGGCAGGCACACAGGAATACCTCGGGCCAGGGTCTCCCGGTCACAGAGTTATTCATCAAAGAAATTAGACAGAAACCAACACACCCTCTGCTTCCCAGTGAACCTAATATGCCCTGGAAAGTTCAATAATTTCACCTAATCTGCCCAATTTGTGCCTTTGATGCAAGCTTCAGAATTATATCTTATTTGTCACTGGGCACTAAATCATTCTGAGCTGAGTGGCATCACACACTAATTATTTCACCCGACATGCCTGGGGGAAGATGGTTTCCCAGAGCTATGCCTACCAGGAGGTAGTGCGAGTCTTTAGAAAGTCTGGGCTGCCAGGTTAATATCATCCCTTCCAGTACCAATGTGTGATGCCACACTCTGTGCCTGGGCTTCTCATCCTGAAATTAAAAACAGCTCTCTACAATACAAGACACGCTGAGCATCCTACTGGCCCTGGGCCATCCCAACCGGATGCAATGACTTTATTCTCTGAGGCTCCAAACTCCCATCTCACCTGCTCATAGTCACACTGGGCAGCCCAAGAGTGATGCCACCCCCAGCCTGGGACTGGGAGCCCGGTGATGCTTGGTGGTAACATCTGTGCTGGTCAGCATCGGGCAGGCCAGAGGGAGGCAGCTCCCCAAAACAGCAGTGTCTCCAGGAAGGACAGGGAGCAATCCAGGAGCTGAGTCTAGGTCGTCAGGGAGCACAGCGCTCTGTGCAACTGTCCCACAAACATTCCTAAGTTTGTGTAGTGGCTTCTTGTCCATGTGGTGACAGTCACAGCCCTCCACCCCAGCAGCAGTGCTGCGGCTGTAGTTCCCTGAGCCGCCACCCCCTCCTCTCGTCTTTGGTTCCTCGTTTGTCAGAAGGCCATAGCACACCTCCCTCCTTCTGCTGCACAGAGTTCACATCAACCCAGCTGCAGGTTCGATTCTATTCAATTCTATGGAAAAGGGATGCCCATGCTCCACCTCTACTGCAGCCAGCGGAATGTCCTCCCAAACTCCAGCTGGAAGGTCAGGCAGAGAGCTTGTAGGCCTTGGGTTTCTGATGACTTTTCATGTTTCTCAAGGTGTCCTGCACTCCTGCTTCCAGAACCTTCCAGCCCCAGCTCTCCCAAAAGGAAATTCTGAGGCAAAAGCACAGCACCTTGGCAGGTGAACTCAGCCTCGGACTTTTCTCCTCCTCTTTCAGAACCAGGACGTGCTGAGCAGTGATTCAGCAATGCAACGTGTCCAGTTAGATCTTGTTAACTTTTCTGATGCCATGCCAGCAACCTGCCAGCCACATCGCTCCTTTCAGGAAATGGTTGGTTTGTGCCCAACAGACAACAGCTCTTCAGAGCCTTGTGCTCTGGGATCCCAGGTGGCCCATGCACTATCCAGCACCCTTCCTCAGCCAAAAGGGTCCTCCCTGGGCATGGGTGGTCATTCTCCAAACCTCGTCCGTTTCACAGCAGTTGTGAACAGGCCACTCTACCCTGTTGTGTGCATTTTCCCTGTAGCCGACACTTCCCTTTAGGACAAACCTGTTGTTACAAACCTTTGGGAAGTTCTTCGCTGTCATGCAGTGCCATGTGACCAGGCACCCCACCCTGAGGGGGGTTTGCAGGGCCACTGGCGGTGCAGGGGCCAGCTGTTCTGTCCAGCCCCCTAGTTGTGATGGTTAAGGTTAGGTGTCTCAATGATTGGATTAAGGGATACCTAGAGAACAGGTAAGCTGTTATCAAGGGGTGTGTCTGTGAGGGTGTTTCCAGGGAACTCTGGCACATGAGTCTAAGAACCATCCACATGGGCAGGCACCGTCCTATCTACGGGGCCTGGACAGAACAAAACGGAGGAAAGGTGAATTGGACCTGGGACGACTCTTCTGTCCCCAGACATCAGCAGGCCCTCCAGTGCTGGGAGTGTAGGACTCATGGCCCCCTGGACCTTAAGACTAGAACTGAGCCACGCTAAGGCTTCCGGGGTCCCCTGCCTGCAGACGGCTTGTCTGGGGCTTCTCAGCCTCGGTGGCTGTATGAGCCAATCCCCTAATCACTCCTCTTGAGCATCTGTGAACGTATCCTGCAGGTTCTGCCTCTCTGGGGAACCCTGCCTGATCTACAACTGTAACCCCCAGCCAGGGCCCCTGCCACCCAAAAGCGTACAGCCCAAACGACTTTGGGAAAATGACCCCACAAAGGCCCACTGTCTTCATCTCTAAAATGAGCATGAGAATTCCCACATCACCATATTACTGGGAGGATCACAGGAGACGAGGAAAGGAACTCCCAGTTGATGATGAGACCCCAGCCGCTCTGCTGGATTGGGTGCCAGCCAGCACCGGGTGAAACACCAGAGGCTCCTTCCCATGGCACACTAGTCACCTCAACAGGGCAGGGGCCTCCCTATGCCTGGGCCTCCGCACCTTGCTCACCCTTTACCCTTCACCCAGCAGGTGGGAGCCCCCTCAGGTCTGGGCTTCAGAGGCCACACCTGCTAGTGAGCTGGGCATCATGGACAGCTCCCACCTCCACTCCAGGCACACCTGAGCTCTCAGGGACCACAGGACATCTCAGGGGAAACAAGAAGGCTCAGGTGCACCTTTGTTGGGGTGAACGGGGCCCATGGATTCACACTGCACTTCCATTATTCACATAGGCTCCTGGTTATCAAACCTTCACTCCAGTCAGAATCAGCCAGGGAGCTATTTAAAACACAGATTCCTGGGCCAGCCCCAAGCTTCTGTTTAAGTCCGTGGGAAGGGGGGTCGGGTTGAGACTGAGAATTTGGATTTACCACAAATTTCCCTGGGGATTCTGATGCTCCTGGTTCAAGGGCCACAGTCTGAGAACCATTGTGGGTCTGTTGACAGCACTTCCAAGAAAATATGTCTCAGGAATGCATCTTTGCTAATAGTTCACTTGCTGCCACAAAGAGCTGTGGGGTTCTGTGAGCAGCTGCAGTAATAGGACCCCTGACTTTCAAACATCTGCAGCGACTGCACTCACTGAACTAAAAAAGCCATTGGTCACCCCCCACCCCAGGCTGCCCCCTCTCTCATCAGACTCACTCTCCCAGCAGCTTGGCAGAAGCCCCACCTTCCCTTAGGCAGCAGGTGCCCAGTTAGTGCTCATCTACTCCCTGCCCTCGTGGGGCACCTGGGAGTTGGGCATAAGCAAAGAGACATGACAGCTTGTGACCCCAGACCACTTCAGGGGGCCGTGCAGATCCCCAGCAGCACTTCGCGAGCATCCCTGAGGCTCAGTGCATAAGTGTTTACTATGTCACTGGAGCGGCAGACAAGGTCACAGTAAGGTTAGCTAACCAGGACTCCAGCGTGGTTGACAACTGGGGTGGGAGGGAAACAAGTGTGGATAAGCGTGAGAGGATGACCTGGAGGAGGCTGTCGAGGAAGAGGCGTTTGCAGGTGGGCTGAGATGGCGTGAGGCAGAGGGGAGTCGGGAAGCGAGTGCCAGGACCCAGGCCTGCTGGAGGCACAGTGAGCCTTGGACCAGGAAAGCACAGTGTTGGGATGAGTCGAAAATAGAGGGTCAGTTTAGAGAAGGCCTTGACTATCAACTAAAAGGTTTGATTTTCACATATAAGCAGGGGGAATATGAAGTTCCTAAAGTTTTCTGAGCTACGAGACAGTTATTTTCTTTCAAAGATGTTCATTCATTCAAAGCAGTTATTAAGTGCCTGGTCGGTGCTACATGTCAACAATTTGACAATCCCTCCTGTAGTAACTTCCAGTTTACTGAAGGGGAACAAGGGAGCCTACTGTGACTCTGTAGCACAGACAGGAGAAGAGATGCCACCCCAGATGGACAGCAGAAGGTGGCACAGCCCAAGCCAAGATGACCAAAGACACTTGCTGGGAACAGGAAGGGTGTGTGCTGTAGACTGCACTTCAATAGATCTTACTGGTGTGAACTTTTCTGGTTTTAAAAGGAAGAAAATGAGAGTGAATGGCAGAGCTGTACTGAGCGGGTCCCTGCACCATTACGATGTTGAATTGAGTGGAAGGGTAGTGGTGGCTGTGACACCTCACAGCCTGAGAGGGTACGGGCCAGGCCACATATGCTTCCTGTCATAGCATTAGAGAAGTTAGGAATTAGCTCAGGTTCTAGGGAAGGGGACCTGATCCTACAGTACCTCGAGGCCGCTGGAGTGACTCCTGGCCACTGAACACGGGAGGGGCCTGCCAAGGATCTAATCCTCTGCACTCTGGGTCCCATTGGGAGAACTAGACAAGATCTGCTTAGGGAAGAACAGTCACTCACCTAATGATAATAATAAAGGCACTTTTATAGCATTTACTGTATGTCCGGAACTGTTCTAAAGACTTCACGTATATTTACTCATTTAATCCTGACACTGCCCCATGGATATGCTTATTATTCTCATTGTATAGAGGAGAAAGCTGAGACCTGGAGAGAGATTAAGGGACGTTTCCCAAGGTCACATGGCTGCAATTCCAACCAGGTAAAATACTCACCTGAGGTCACTCATCTAATACATGACACAGCTTAGATGCAAACTCAAGTCTGACCTCAAAAGCCCCCCACGCCCTGTCTGCCAAGGCAGCAGCCTAGAAGGGAAACCCCTGTCCAGCCTGAAATGCAGTTTCAAGCCTGGGGCAAGAGCAGGAATGAAGGCCCAGGGACCAAATGCCTACCTAAAAGTTACACACAACAGTTATAAATCAAGCTAACAAGTTGCAGGGGCTGGGGGTGGGGGGGTTAATATAATGCTTCATCTCCTTCCTTGACAATTATAGTTCCACGAAGTCCAGGCTCAGACCTGAAACTCTCAGTGTCCTCAGACACCCACCAGGACACAGCAGTGGGGAGAGCCAGACCCTGACCCAGGGTTCAAGCATTCCTCTTCCTCAGCCCCACTCCACCCTGCACTGCAAGGGCCTTGCTCATATCCACCAAGAGTGTGGACATTCAGCCATTCTTTTCCTGTTCCCACCCTCTCTGGACACTTTATACTTCATTCATCCAAGTGGCCCTGAGCCTTCTAGCTGCCCTGGCCCCTTGCCCAGCTCTGAGGCATCTGGTCCCACTCCAAAGCCCAGGCTTGCTACAGGCAGGGAAGGCTGACCTCTCCCATCACCTTCCTCAGAGGCCCTTGTAGAAGTCACTAAGTGAACACAGTGCCAGGGGCCCGCTGGTATCCCTTAAAGAACTAATAATACACTGCGTACGATTCTCTTTGCTCAGACAATGAAATGAGTGCCAGTCTGCATGTTTCCATCTTTGCTTTAGCTACCAGAAAGCTCAGAACTAAATTTAATCTTGAGTCATAGTAATTTTATCACTTTCTATGTTCCCTCCTTCTTCTGCATGAGTTTTCAATTTTCTGTTCCCATTTTAGCAACCTTATTGTGCACATGTCTTTTATTGGAAGCTGCCTCCAATCCTTTTTAGAAGCTGATGGGGTATAAATTATAAATAAAAATAAATACTGCTGAAATCTTCCCATTGTAGCTTTCTTATTTCAGGAGGTATCTGAAATCCTGACTTAGCATTTGTGATAAATTCAACACAAAACATATTGTGTACCAACATGATTTTTAGTTTTTGCTTCTGTGAAAGATCCTGGGTCAATGTGATCATGAGCCCATAAATGAAAACTTTGTGAAGGCAGTTTGTAAACACCCCAAGCAGTGGCTGTTTGCAACACCCCACTTTTGTCTTAAACAAGCATTGTTGAAAATTTGGGGATTATTCTTAGCTAGGTGGAAAAAGCTGGAGTGGGAGGCTAGAAATGCACAGTCACTTCTGGTTGGAGAAAAACAGTCTTGGGGAATTTGTGCATTAACAGAGAGATGTGGATGTCATTTTTTTTTTTTTTTTTTTTTTTTTTTCTGCCAACAGAGGGACCAGAGGAAAGACAGACATCCTGGCAGGCTGTGGAGCAGAAGAAGCAAATTTAGGCTCCCCTTTCATGGGTTAGCTCTGAAGGGGGTTCTGGTTTGGAATGAGCAGAGACCCCTAAGCTTCCCAGTGTCAAAACAAAGGAACTTTCTTACCTAAGGCTGGAAAAAAGGAATATATCAGAGTCCAACAGACACCTTTGTTTCAGGCCTTGGTTTTTTGAAGTCTGATTCTATGAGATTAGATACTGTACTAATTAATGCTATCAGTATTTAGCAGTTGTAGTAGGGAACTCTACTTTGTTCAAAAGAAGCAGTGAACACACACCACAACTCTGTCAGTAAGCACCTAGGCAGCCCCTGCACCCTTCAGAAGGTGCTACAGGTCATTCATGACTTTCGTTCTGACCCTCTCACCTCAGCTGCCTCTCCACATCAGGTAGGCCCTGCTCCTGACCTGCTAGTCCCCAGGTCTCTTTTCGTGTCCCCACTCTCTCTAGACACTTTATGCCTCATTGTGGCAATGATCCTGGCTATTTACTATGGCTGTGTCTCCTGGTTCTGTGAGAGCCCAGGCACCTCCAGGGGGGTTCTAGATTTTCCACATCTTCTGAACCATACAAGCAAAGCACTTGTCAATTATAGAGGCAACAAGTCCTAAACTGCAAATCACATTTTCAGAGGGATAGCCCACTCAACGAGTCTATGAAACTAGATTTACAATATAATAAAAGCCACAGCTCCTGAAAAATGGCTGTGTAGCATTATTTTCAATGTGAACAGTGTCATCCAAACCATTTCTGTCTACAGAGGCATCTTTCTATATGCAGTTACACTGGGATTTTGCGTGAATTTTAAACCTGTCTTCATCCTCTTCTGTACTATCTCATTTTTACCCCAATGTGCATGGCTTACTTTTCTGACTAGCAAAAGTGGAGGGCTTGCGTACAGTACATGGAATGATCAAAAATCCCAAGCAGTCCCCAACCCCCTCCCTCCCTAGAGAGGTAGAAAGGCTCCAGATTCTCCTTGTTGAGTCCCCAGGTCAGGCTCCTGGCCCTGCCCAGGGCCAAGACCTTCAACCTTCCCTCTACCTCTGGAGTGAAGCCCAGAGTTCCCTTACGGACTTTTCATGACCACCCAGAACATGCCTGTCCCCACAAAAGATATGTTAACGTCCTAATTCCTAGGGCCTGTGACTGTGACCTTCTTTGGAAATGGGGTCTATGTGGATGCCATAAGTTAAAATGAAGTTGTATCTAATCAGAGTGGGCGGGCTCTACTCCAACACAATTGCCATCCTTATAAAGAAGAGACACAGGCACACGGCGCTATGTGAGCAGAGGTGGAGTTAAGAGTGATGCCCCTACAAGCCAAGGAATGCTTGGGCCGGCAGCACCCCAAGCCAAGAGAAAGCTGGGCACACGCCTCCCCTGGAGTCTTCAGGGACAGCAGGGCCCTGCGGGCTTCCCTGCTCCAGGAGAAGGGAGGAACAGACAGTTGGTGCTTTGAGTCTCTCCCGTGCCTTTGAGGCCGCCCCCCGCGCCGCCCCACAGCCCATGGCTGACCCTCCGCACTCCTGCCCGCGCCCTCACCACTCCTGAGCGCGTGGCTGGGGTGCCGGGTGCGGGAGAGGCGCAGTCTACGTTCGTCCCACTCGCGGAGCCTGTGGACTGCCGGGTGACGCCTTAGACGCCCACGAGGTCCTTCACCTCCAAGCTGAGCCCAGACTCCTACCATTTCCCACTGGCGCGGCGTCCCCACCTTCGCGCTCTGGAGGGCACCACGTGCACCGCTGGTGAAGGCGCCGCCTCTCTCGCGCTACGCCCGGCAGAGGGCGTCCGGGCCACGGTCCGCGGCGTGGTGTGGCCGCGGCCGTGGGTGTAGGCGTCCGCCTAGGGCTGTGGGGCGGGACCGTTCGCACAGGGCAGGGGCGGGACCGTCCGCGTGAGGAGGGCGGGGCGCGGCCGTGGGTGTGGTGTTACGCGCGGGGAGCGACGGAGCCTCACCCCTAGCGTCCCCACCGCTGCCTCCTAGCGCGGAGCAGCCGTCTGCCCTCCGAGAGGAGAGACGTACGGCGAGGACAGCCCTCATCCGGCCGGAGACTTTAGGTGTGCTTTGCTCTTTTGTGCTGGGTCTGGTTCCCCAGAACCGAGGCCGCTCAAGACTTCCAGCCATGCCCAAGCGACATCCCTTGACCGCCCCCATCACAAACCGCGTGCAACCTCTGCCCCACTCACTGATCCTAAAAGTGTGGTCATGACTCACGTGGTCCCTGTGTCACCTGCCCCAGCCAGGCCGCCTTTGGCCTCTGGACCGACTCCCCCCACCCGCTACTCCAGGCGCAGAGGCTGCAGGGTTCCCGACAAGACTCAGAGGGAGTGCAGGATCCGTCCTCCCTGGACGCACCCCTACAGGCTACTGTCCCTCTTCCTGGGCGGTCAGACCCGGGGCACCATGAGTCTCCCAACTGGGGTTGCCCTTGTGGTGTCCCCACCGAGCTCCTCGGAGAGCTTGGCCCTTCCCTGGGACCGCAGCCCGCACCCCCGCGGAACTCGTCACTTAACACACCTGTGTCCCTCTGCGGGTTCTGGAACCCTGGGAGCTGCGGGGCCCCTTCCTCGTGGTGGGTGCCAAGGGCATGCCTTTCCTACTGTCCGTGATCATAGTGGGTTTCTGGCAATTTGGCTTTTAGCGTGCCTTTTCCTAAGTGTCTACTTTCGTTACTTTTTCTAATAAATAAATACTTTTTTCTTGCTATAAGTAACTACATGTTCAATGTAGAAAAATAAGAGAATATAAAATAAGCAAATGAATAAGAAAAGTCACCTGAAATCCCAGCTTCCATCAATAACGACAGTTACATTTTGGTGTATCTACTGCCAGATTTTTTTCCCTCTGCATGTGGTTGTGTATATTATTTTTCCCAAATGGATGGCACTCCCTCCCACCTTCCTCTGCAACTGGCTTTTCCACTGATGGCAAAGGACTCCCTGTGAGTGTCTTGGAGCACCGTGGGCCCCTGTCACCCTCCCTCACCTTGGTTGGTGAGGTCTCCCTGGCTGCAGCTCCCAGGGCTCCAGTTTGTCCCTTTAAAGAGACCTTTGAAAAATAAAAACCCCATTTCTATCTCTCTTCCCCAGTCCATGCTGGATTCATTTTGTGTGACTTTAAATATGAGAAATACAACTAAATCTGTACTGACTCATAAAGGAATATCACCCCCTTTCTGTATCTGAGGCAAGAAGGATAAGCCTCCAGCTCAGCTGTTCTCAATGACAGGGTACAGGGCTGAGAGGGAAGAGGGCACAATTCTGTCTCCCCACCCCTGGGACATTTGATAACACCTGTGGACACTTTTGATTGTCACGACTGGAAGTGTGCTACTGGCCCCTGCAAGGCACAGGACAGGGCCCCACAAAAAAGGGATTAGCCACCCAGAAAGTCGGCGGCACCCACATTGAGAAATCCTGCTCCAGATGGTCCTTCATGGCCTCCCTCAGGGCCCTAGAGCCCTGAAGCTTTGGTCAAACTGGAGCCTTGGCTGGTCCCTCCTAGGCCATGTCCATTAGTCCAGGCCATGAAAGAGCTGGTGACAGAGAAGGGCAAAAGGCTACAATGTAAGTCTGATGAATGACAGGCCTGTGTAATGGGGGAAGGGGCCTGAGGGAGGAGAATAATTCTGTAGCTGGGACTCCCTACTTAATTGTGTTCCATTGTAGGTGGTTTGACAATTAATTTCAAGAACTCATCCTAGAAAAAGTGCTACATACCTCATTGCTGATTATTACTATGGGCACCTGTGAAGTACTTCCCTTGGGAAGCTATGCACTGATGCCAATACCCAGTCCACCTTTCAAAGTAATTTTGGAACTCTTTTTCTGCAATGACCATCAGAGCTGTCATTGTGAGGCACATTAAAACATGCAACAACAATAACGAATACCAGTCAGCAAGACATCACCACATGTCAACATGAATACAGCTGTGAGACACTGATATGCCAATGTTGTAAAATCTTACCAAGTTATTTGTACGGTGCCATCAAAGTAACTGCACAGTGGCAAGTTTGTGAACTTAATCATCAGACTTTGTACAATGACAGCTCTGGTGGTCATTCCAGAAAAAGAGCTCCAAAATTGCTATGAAGGATGGACTACACACTGGTATCAGTGCATAGCTTCCCAAGGGGAGGACTTCATATGTGACTGTAGTGATATTCAGCAACGAGGTATGTAGCACTTTTTCTAGGTTGTGTTTGAGAACTTAATTGTCAGACCTCATCTGTATATTTGGGTTGTTTCCTAAAGGATTGGGGTTGGGGGAAGATGTGTCTCATTAAGAGTCTTTCAAGGGGATTCAGGACTCTGTACACTTCAACCCTTTGAGTCCAGAATCCCAGATAGTTAGAGCTCAAAGGAACCTTAGACTCAGTCTTCTCCAACCATCTCATTTTCCAGGTGGGAGCCCACATGGAGGTTTATGCCCACGTCTTCAATGCCTGTTTCTTGCCGGCCCCCACTGATGCCTGGGGCACTTTCATACACATTAACTGTAAAACTCTCAAGCCTGGGAAGGAAGCAGTGCTCACCCCTCCACAGGTGAAGGTACTGAGGCTCTCAGACTCCAGGTAACTCACCTGAGCCACACTGAGAGCAGGCAGCAGCAAAGAGGGTGAATCCCACCCCCAGGGGTCCTCTCACCCTAAGGCCAGACCCAGACACTAGTTCTCAGGCTCAGCTGCCCAGCAGTCATTTGGGAGTTTTAAAAATTATGATGCTGAAGAGTCTGATTTAACTGGTCTGGGTGCATTCTGGCTGTTTCAGGCACTCCCCAGGAGAATCTAATTACAGAGCGATTAGAGCCCTCTGGCCACTTCCCTCCTCCCCACCCCGGGCACCCCTCTTAACCAGATTATGGGTGTACTATGAGCCAAGGGAGAGTCTATTTCAAGAAATTTTGAAATCTTCTTGGAAACAAGTCCATATTTTTTAATGAAGCACTGTTAGGGTTAGCTTCAAATGTGCTTTCTTTCCATCTGAATATTGGGGTTTCCTAACCTGTGTAGTCTGGCTGTGTGTTCCTCCCTGGGTGTTTGGAGAGTTGAAATATCAGAGGCCATGCACAGGCCGAGGGGTTTGCCCAAACATCCAGGATCTGTGGGCTTCAGGTTCGAGCCCGCCTCGAAGCCACTTCCCCAGGAGTCAGGGCTTAAGGCATCACGTCTACCAGGGATATCTGCATTTTAAGCAGAAACTCTGGAAAATGATTAACAACACATCAGAGGGTGACATTTTAGGCACTGAAGTTGAAGGAGGTGACCAGCTGGGCTGCAGGCTGGCCCACCCCAACCCTGAGCTCCATTGCCCCTCTCTTCATGTCTACCTGTCCATCCCAAATAAACTGAGTCCCAAATCTGGCACAAAAGAACAAATGTTACCTGAAACTGTCAGCAGCCTATTCCTCTCCTGAGTTGGATGTGTCACCTGCATTTTGGTCTAACTTTTGGTAATAAGAGCACTTTGAACCTTGCAGAGCAATTGACCACCTGTGTTTGCTCATTGGCACTTCATGGAATCCAGAGAGGCTCAGCATGGGCGGTGTGTGACAGATCCCAGGCTTTAGGATCCCCACTTGGGCCACCTCAGCTGTCCCCCTAAACTATTGGCCTCTTTCCCCAGGGCCTTGGTCTTGTCTAAAACCAGGTATAGGCCATGTCAACATTCTGTGCTGCTGTTGACTGTGTCCGCCAGTAGGCGGTGCCCAAGTGCTCCACTCACATGGCCCCTCTGTCCCTGGGCAGGGACTTCTCACATGCCTGCCTCAAGAACCTGGGCTCCCCTGCCCACTGCCTTGATAGGGGCCAGCTCCTTCATGGTTTGGACTCCTTGTTCCAACTGTTTCATCCTTCACTGAGGCTCAGTAATGTTTCTTTAACCTCAGAACTTCCTATTTCCTTTTTCTTTTTTTTTTTTTTTTTTTTTTTTTTTTTGCAGTTTTGGCCGGGGCCAGGCTTGAACCTGCCACCCACGGCTAATGGGGCCCGTGCCCTACTCCCTGAGCCACAGGCGCCGCCCAGAACTTCCTATTTTCTATCTAAGTCTCCAAATTTCACATCTCTGGAACAATCATAACACTATTTTTCTCAGCTGATTAAGTGATTTTAACATGTCTTTATCTCTCTGTGTTTTATTTTTATTTCTCTGCATTCTCTGACCTCTACTTCAACAGGAATTTTTACATAAAAATGGTTTGATCTATTCTGCAAGTGTACATGTGGGCCCGTGTCTGGGCAAGTGTGTGCGTGTTACTGTGTGTGTTCAACCCACTGTACTGATTCTCCAGTGTGGCCCAAACCCTTACCTAGGAACCTGGGAGAAAAGGAAATGCTGAGTCCCTTGCCAGACCTGCTGAATTGGAAAGTCTGGGTGGGCCCAGGAATCTTTTTTAATAGCCTGCTGGTGATGCTCTTGCATGGTAAATTTGAGAACCACTCCTCTTCAGTGTCAATGAGATTTTTATGATCTGCTCCTTTCCTGGCAGAGGGAAGTTGTCCCTCTGTTAAGAGAGAAACATGTGAACAGTAACAGCCCTGCTGTGGATGCAGGTCAGAAGACTTTTTTCCCTTCAGATTTCTTCATTCCCTATTTAGCTTATAAAACATAGGGGTGTGTATATATCTATATATGTGTGTGTGTGTGCGTGCGCTATTCCTCTTATTTTGAAGGACCTTCACTCAGCTTCTGGCTCTTACTTCTAGGGACATTTAGTCATTGAGAAAAGCAGGTCTGAGTCCCATGGCTTCATACTAAGGCAGTGCTCTCAAAGAGAATGACTGAAGAAAGCAACAATTAAACCAGAGGGATAAAGCTGCAATAGTGGCATTTTATGCAACTGGATGAGTGGGGGTGATGGTGATGGTCAAGGTGAGGGTAGTGGTGGTGGTGGAGGGTTTATCATGTTTGTCTTGAAGGTACTGGTGATAGTGGTTATGGAGGTGATGGTGTTGGTTATTGGTGGTAGTGATGATATTGACAGTGGTGGTGGTAGTGATGGTGTTGGTAGTAATGGCATTATTGGTGGTGATGGTATTGATGGTGGTGATAATGTTGGTGGCGCTGCTGCTCACATCCCAGTTGCTCAGATCATATTACCCACTGCCTCAATTCTACCCAGAGGCCTGCCCTGCGTGTGCCATGATGCGTGTGGTGTGTGCCCATGGACTTACGTGTCTAGGCACTTTGGTTTTTTCTAGCACACCTCTCAAGTTTACAGAACCCCCAAAGTCCAAAATTTCAAAATAAAAACTGGGGTTAAACTGTTTGGATCCTCTAAATTAGAAAGAATAAATGAACTACCCAGCTATAGTTGTAGGCAATTAATGTGATTCTAGGAGGGCTTCACTGAGAGATAATGGAAAAGCTGATTATAAATGAGCCAGGAGTAAAGAGGGAGGTCATAAGAGTCCCTTGGCTCTGACAGCGCAGCCAGCACTCTGCTCCATGTCTCTTCCCACACCAGGAAGACAGGACCGGCCTCTGAGTTCAGCCTGTTTACTGAGCAGGGAGGGCCTGGGGGTACTGGAACCTGGGCTCTTCTGGGCAGTCCCTGCAGCTTCAAAGAAAAGGCAGCTGAAAATTAACCCAGAGAAAGGGCAGGAAAATGAGGACAGGAAGGGCGAGCAGGAGGGGAAGCTCCTAGGGGACAGACAGGAAGCAGGACTCCTGACCTGGAAAGGCCCTGGCAGAGGCAGTGGGCCCTGCCGGGACTGGCAAGGGGAAAGCCCGGGCATCTGCCGCTGCCTGGGTCTCTCCTTCCACTCCTGCAACAAGGAATCTCAAAACCAAATCCGCAGCCTGTCTGCGGGCCTCAGGTGGCTTGCTGCGGCTTGCACGATTGTGTTCTAGTTTTATCCTCCTTCTGACTTTTAACTACTCTCCTGGGTCTTTTAAAGATATTTTAACTTTTTTGTGTTTTGCTTGTTCACATCCTACTGCAAATTTTTCCCTAATAGCAAGTATGATGTGGGTAAAGTGACTAACAAGCACATCATACTTCACGCTCTGAGCTCCTCCTGAGAGCTGGCCAGACAAGATTCCCCAGACAAGTTGGGGTTCCAGCTGAGCTAGAACATTCTGTGGGTGCAACCTTGCTCTGCTGCCTGAGCCTTCTGCAGGGGACCCACCGTGGTCAAGGGGTCTTGCTCCTTTTCCATCTTGCCTCCAGGCTGCCTGTTTTTTAAGTAGGAAGCACAGACCAGTTCAGGTCTCAAAGCAGTTGGTTTTCTGTCCTTGAAGTTTCTGTAGTTTTCAGACACAGGAGGGACTTCGTCTTCTTCCAGTTTGGGTGCAAGGAGCACTCCTACCTATCTCTCCCTCCTCAGGGCACAGAAAGGGCTCCTTGGGGGGAGGAACACAGTGAGAGGTGTTCATGGAGCATCCCTGTCCTCTGGAGGTAAAGACCCCCCAGCCCAGTCCTGTCACACGGGACCTGATGAACAATGGAGGGGCCGCTGTGGCCCATGGTTTGTAGTGCGAGTGGGAGCAAAGCTGTGCCAAGTCCACTGCACCTTGCAGAGGAGCAACACGGTGTGGAGGCCACAGTGTGACGTAGCCAGCGACAGACACACGGAGCAGAGTGCTGTGTGGCTCTCTAGCCTCTCTGTGGGGCAGTATCTTCACCTGTCAAGGGGGATAAAGCTGCCTCTCAGGGTCACTGTAAGTACTTAGAGACAAGAAACTTAAAGTGCTGGGTAGCACCTGTGGCTCAAAGGAGTAGGGTGCCAGCCCCATATGCTGGAGGTGGCGAGTTCAAGCCCAGCCCTGGCCAAAACCTGCAAAAAAAAAAAAAAAAAAGAAAGAAAGAAAGAACTTAAAAGTGCTTGGTTCAGCACAGGGCATGATGCAAGTCATGGCAGTGAGCATTACTATAGCTGCTGTGGGCGGCTTATTTCCCTGCAGACATCAGCATCACAGCCTAGTGGAGAAACTGCACCATTCGTACTTCGATCAGGGTTCAAAACAGGGTCTGCCAGGAGCCACAAAAGCCTGGTAACCCCGGGAGCTCCCCCAAGCGACCCCATGCCCAACACTTAGCAGCCACCCCAGCTGTCCTGCTCTGCCGTGCCTGGCCCTGCACGTGCCCAGAGCTCTGTTGTCCAGCCTTGGCCTGGATGACAAAGGCTGGCACCAGTCGGCCTGGGTATTGTACACCACATCAGGTGTTGGCATGGGTGAAGAATACTTCCAGAGGGTTCCGACTACATTCATGCTCACTGGTTTGCTTTGCTTCTCGTCCTCCCTGCAGTGAACACTTGTCCTACCTACAGCTGCTCCTCTTCCTCTGACCTGAGAACGTCCTGCCTTACAACTCTTGCCTCTCGCCCCAGAAGCCTGGTTTGCAGCCCCCAGCTCCCACAGGCTCCGCCTGTCAGGCCTTGCCCCAGGAAGTGACTGCTCCAAGGAGCCACCTGAGGGAACAGGCTCGGGGAGGGACTTATGTTACCTGCCCAGGTAGAAGGCAACGACCCTAGTTCTGGATGATGACAGAGGCCAGGGCTGCAGTGCCCTGGGCACTGGGCACATCCCTGCAGAAGCTGCATCAGTCTGGGTGGCAGCACTGTGGCAGGGGCATTGAGCTCCTGACGTGGGGTGTGATTTTCAGCACTGATCCTGGAAGACCCGCCTTCATCTGTTCTAGCCCTCACAAGGCGAGCCACCTGGCATGCTTCCATGATTCCCTTTCTCCCTAATGAGGTAGGGTGCAGTCTGTCGCTCAGAACCAGAGGCCTAACTGAGAAGCCACAGTGTCCTAAGCGTCACCACCGGCTAAGTCCACCCAAGCTGGGCCCATGCTCTGCTGGCATCATCTCACAATTGTCTCACCATGGCTTAGAAAAGGAATGGCTTCCTTGGGTCACTTGCAAGCCAGGCTGTTTGGGA
Source organism: Loris lydekkerianus (assembly GCA_963574355.1). Taxonomy (NCBI): domain Eukaryota; kingdom Metazoa; phylum Chordata; class Mammalia; order Primates; family Lorisidae; genus Loris; species Loris lydekkerianus. Next base: position 73,781 of record CAUYPK010023021.1, read on the forward strand.
GCCAGCATTAGGCCCACCTTCAGGGGAGACAATAATTCTTTGTCTTCAAACCTAAAATCCACTACATACCTTCCCTAGCAGAGACCAGAACACTGAGATGAGCATTGGAGCTCATCCATGATCTTGAAGGTACTTTATGGGAGCTGGATCCTGGCCTGCTCCATCCATGCAGGAGCCTGCGGGTCTGAGCGCAGAGGAGCAAGGAACCCAGGGCCAGAGGGGAGGAGCCTGCATCTCACTTGGCCACCATGCAGAATCAGGGCTGTGTTCAGGCCTCCTGCAGAGCACCTCACCGCTGCCTGGGGGAGATGGCTGCTGCCTTCCTGGGTGGGGGAGGTGGGGGTCTTCTGGGAGAGACGGCTGCTGCCTTCCTGTGTGGGGGATGTGGGGGTCTTCTGGGGGAGACAGCTGCTGCCTTCCTGGGTGGGGGGCGTGGGGGTCTTCTGGGGGAGACGCTGCTGCCTTCCTGTGTGGGGGATGTGGGGAGTCTTCTAGGGGAGATGGCTGCTGCCTTCCTGTGTGTGTTTTGTGTGTGTGGGAGGGGAGGTATCTTCTGGGCATTGCCCTTACCTCAGTCCTAGTTTTGCTAAAGCATTAGAGCTGTTCACTGAATATTCAGACTAAGCACACAATGAACTGCATCTTTTGAGAGGTCAGTGCCAGCACACCAAAGGGACAGCTGTACTCATTTTCTTTCCTTCGGATGACTTCTGTCCCAAATCAAAATCACAGAACTTTCACCTCTTTCTGTGAGCTACATTCTTTATTATATCTCCCTTAGCTACTCCTCCAAGCCAAAACCAGGATTACAATTCTCGAATCAGATGGTTGCTTTATACTGTCCATTCACCCCTTCATTCACTTAATACGTGTTTCTTGAGCGTACGCCGTGGCAGTATGAGCCAGGTGCTGTCTTAAACGTGAGGATCCCTGGCATACACAGATAGGTGACGACATGGCTCACACAGAGCTTACTGTGGGAGGGGGCCTGGGACCACACTGGAACCCAGGCATCATAAGAAAGAAGATGGTTTAATGGAGGACCAAGGCTCAGAGGAACTGAATCACCAGCAATATAGTGGCACCTGTGGGGATCAGGACAGCTCTGGGCAGGTGTGTCCTCACTGACACAGGCATGCTGCAGGGTAGGTCCATTCCAAGATCTGAGAAGCAATCCTGAGCCCCAAGAAGAAAGGAGGAGCTTCAGGTGTTCAGAGACCAGTGGAACTGGAGTGGTGGCTGATAGGAGAGTGTGTGGACAGGACGCAATCTGCAGAGGTCCCATAAAAGAAAACACAGCCCCTTGTCCAGAACTGTTCAGGCACAATGTCATGCACCTGAGGCTAGCCCTGTGTGAGGAGGGGCCAAGTGGCAGGTGAGGTCAGATCATGAGGCCTGGGGCCCAGGGGAAGATCGGGGCTCTGGTCCATACACAGTGGGGAGCCTCGAGAAGGGCACGAGTGGCCGCAGATCTGACAAGTTCTCAGATTCTGAACAGTCACCTGGCTGCCATTCTGGGCTATCACAGGTGATCAAGCCAGGACAGTGGCTTGGACGGTGGTGGGATGAGGCAGTGAGTAGGGGCTGGGATTGTGACCTGCCTGGCTTGGAGAAGCGGCAGGTGGACTGGCTGGGGAGAACAGGAACCCCCAGGGTTGTGCGGGATGTTTGCAAGTTTGAGGCGCCCCTTAGATGACTCACTAGGAGTGTGGACTAGGCCACCCTCTACTATGAGGAAGCATCTTTTCTAAGCAGACATCTTTAATCTAATCTTTAATCTCTCCTCATAGAAGTCTGATTTCAGCACATAAGCACAGCAATGCCTATTAGGAGACTCCTCACAGTTGGAGGCCATGTTGCCAGATGCTAAATCTCCCCCATAAGAAATCTGAAGACAACATTGTGGCAGCCACTGTCCAAAATCAGTATGTACAAAACAGCATAGAGCCCCTCAGAGCAGCAGGTGTCGCAGCCATAAACACTGGCGCTGAGCATGTTGACTTTGGCAACACTCACACGTGCCTTGTCAGGGAAATGGAGTTTATCAAGATTGAATACTGGGAATAAACAACTCGGCAAGGCTGCCCTCTTCACTGTCTTCCAAGTCATGTCAGGAAGGGTAAGAGTTGCCATTTCTTGAGTGCATGGCATGTGGGCAGCCTGGGCAGAGGAACACTTTCCACACATTATCCGACTTAGTCTCCCAGCAACCCAGTGGGGTGAGTACAGTTAGCCCTGATATGGGACACTACTCACCCAGCTGGCTCTCAAACAAGCCATCCTTCCTTGCTCTCCAGTCAACTCTTAGCAACTTTGTCCCAACTCTGATAGACCAACCACCTCAGGTCAAAAAGAGGTTCTCAATTTAATCACATTCCTATGACAGGGTACGCTTCAGTGCCATTAACTGAGGGTTATTTCTTGTTGTATCAAGTTTTCTTGTATCGAGTTACTGCCTTCTTAAAATGTTAATACGGGCTGGATGCAGTGACTCACCCCTGTAATCTTAGCTCTCTGGGAGGCTGAGGCAGGTGGATTGCTTGACCTTACAAGTTTGAGACCAGCCTGAGCAAAAGCGAGACCCCATCTCTACTAAAAATAGAAAACAGAGGCAAGAGGATCACTTGAGCCTGAGTTGGAGGTTGCTGTGAGCTGTGCTGTCAGGGGACTCTACCCAGGGTGACAACTTGAGACTCTGTCTCAAAAAAAGAAAAAAAAAAAATTTAATACAGAAATATAACTAGAAAATATAATGAACCCAGAAACATGGGATGGGGGAGAAAGTCTAGTTCATGGCTTTTTGGACTAAAATCAATTCTCCTTCCTGAATCTTATCACAGAAAATTGTTTTGAAAGCAAGAGCTGGGCATTTGAAAGTTGAATGACTAGGTCCCAAAGGACCCAGCCAGAAGTGTGTGTGTCAGAAATATATGTAAATAAATTGGGAAGAGAAGAGATGAAAAGTCAGATGGCCCAACTCAAAGACTTCGTGAAAATTACCATGCTGGAGAAAAAGGGAGCTTGTGTGCAGAAGAATCCTGTAGAAGGGGTCTGGTGTCCAGGGAGAAGGAGGAAGGCACCAGGGACAGTGGACAGGGGTGAAGAGAGGCGAGGAGAGGACAGCAGATCACCAGGACAGGCGTTGGCATTGGGGCAGGTCCTGCTTCCTGCCTGCAGGTAGGGAGGGCAGCTCCTTGCAGACAGAGCATCCACCTCCCAGCTGGGAAATAGTTGAGATGCTGTCCTGGGGCCAGAGAAAGAGAGGGCTAGCATACATTCCAGATTCTGTCACAGTCTGGGGAGGTTTCTCAGGGCAGCCAACACCCCTTGTGCCCTGCATGGCACGGACATTGGCTGAGGGAGGCTGAGCAGCCAGAGGGCATGGTGATGGCAGCAGAGCCACAGACATCTCAGTGGCCTAAGTAGTCGTGAGGGCGGACAGAGCTGTGGCTGCCTCACCATACACAAGTATGAGGGACAGTTCTGGCCAGAGGGTCTCATTAGGAGCAGATGTCAACAATGAATGGTAGTGAGACTTCCATCTGTGCAAATGCTAGTGTAAGAGGGGCAGGCACTTCCCTTCCATAGATAGCTTCTCACACGCCATTTCTTTCCTGCCACTAACAAGCTGTATATATAACAAGAAACACTCAGCTCCCCAGCCTGTGGTGCTAAGTGCCCTGACTTGGGCCCTCACAGGTGCCCACAGTGGGTGCAGGTCACTGTCACATGCCTGGGGTTGCTGGCAGCACATGGAGATGTGGGCCATCTGGGCAGCCAACTCTGCCCTCCTGTCTCACACTGTCCTCCTGAAATCAGCGGCTAACCAGGGCCTGTCCTCCTCCAGGCAGGGGCAGAAGGAAAGGTCAGGGAAGCCTAATCGTGCCAGTGCTCTGCAAGCCTCTAGTTGTTTCTCATTTGCTAATATGCTATTGGCCAAAGCGCGTCCCACAGTGGAGGCCAGAGTGAGAGTGGGTAGACACAAGAGAGTGACTTGGCAAAAGGCAGCCTACAGGGAGGGGCGTGGAGTCAGCCACACCTGAACCCTGCACGCCTTGAAAGCCACCATCTACCCAACAGCCCTCAAAATGAGATGCCTGATTTTAACGGACCGTAAATGCAGAATGGCTTGAAATTGTATAAGTTGCAATTGACTAGATTAGGTTTCCTGCCATTGGACAGAAATGAAATTCAGGATAAACATGAACTTCAATTGTCGAAAAAGAATGACAATTTTTGCCATGTGACTTTGTGACTGCAATTTGTATCCACTGCATTCTTTAAGCCAAAGGTACAGGATCACCAGAATAATCCATGCATGAGTCAGCCTTAAATGCTTTAGAAAGCCCTCCAACCAAACCAGGAAATGATGTCCAAAGCTGACATGGATTTACTTCCAAAGAGCAGATAGGTTGGTGAAGAGACCGATTAAAAATGGAGTGTGGATTCTGCCTGCAAGGGTGGATTCTGGAAAAAAGTGTCTTGGTGCTTCTGATACTTTTCCTAGAATATCACCTTTCCAGTGACAGCCATTTCTGTAATTACATCAATAATTGCTTCAAGTGTAAAATACAACTCATCTGGCTAAGAGAGCCAGTAGGATCAAGGCGAAAAACAACACTGAATTGCTTGTTGTCAAATGAATAATGTTGTCATCACAAGACCAGTTCTAGGGTGTAATCTGGGGAGGAAAGGGAGGCCTTTCAGGAGTGGCTGGGACAGGACACCAAACCAAATGTGAGCCCTGGCTGTTGTTCCAGAGCCAGAGGATCTTTCTCAGTGTCCCCTGTGAGATGCCTCAGGGCAGCTGGGAGAGAAACAGAAAGAGGCTCAGATGCCAGAGGCTCAGAGGCTCAGAAAGAGAGTTTGAGAGAGAGTTTTGCTTCTTTGGTTCACAGTAATGTAAACTAGCTCTGCCATGTCCTGTCTTTTGGCCTCTGTGGGTGTGTGTGTTGGGGGCAGCGCCTGTGGCTCAGTGAGTAGGGCACTGGCCCCATATACTGAGGGTAGCAGGTTCAAACCCAGCCCCAGCCAAACTGCAACAAAAAAATAGCCAGGCGGGTGCCTGTAGTCCCAGCTGCTCAGGAGGTTGAGGTAAGAGAATCACATAAGCCCAAGAGCTGGAGGTTGCTGTGAGCCATGTGACATCATGGCACTCTACCAAGGGTGATAAAGTGAGACTCCGTCTCTACAAAAAAAAAAAAAAAAAAAGTCTTCAAAGAACAAAATCATTGCACCTCTTTTATAAGTCAGAGTTTTGGGGTGGAGGGGAGAAGGGACGTGTGTGGCAAGGTCAGGACACAGCAGTGTAACTCGCCCACCGTCCTGCTGCCCCACCTGAGGGGAAGGCGTCCTTCTGTTCAGCCCCTCAGCAGAGCGCCCTGAATAAATGATTCAGAGGGCAAGACAGATTTTTCCCGGAAGGCATCATCCTGAGTCCTCAGCACGTATAGTGAGATAGTGCTAAGCACACATGCCGTGACTTCTCAGCCTAAAACACTAGGAACAGTGGCCAGGCTGTCCCAGCGGCCCCGTCTCATTTCTGAAGGTCTGGGCCTGACCTCCTCACCCAAGAAGGCAAGCTCTATTTCCTTTCTTGTGTCTTCAAAGTTGATCGTTGGATTTGGCAGAAAGTTCTCAAGGCTCTGGGCTACTGTGCTTGGGGGCCTCAAACATGTAGAGTTCTCTCTGATTCCATCTTCGTTTTTCTGAGCACTTGGCTCCTGGTTTCCTTGGAAATCCCTGTGGCTAAAATGATAGAACACAGGCTGGAGGCAACCGTGATTCCAGGGCTAAGTGGCTAGTTGAACAACTGTACCTGAAAGGTCAACCGTAAGCAGAGGGGTGTTAACTTCAGGGCAGCAGGGTGGGAGGGAGGCCCGCTGACCTTAGCACTTCCATGTTTGCATTGGTGTCTGTCACAGCTGGATTCAGACACAACCCTGGTATAGATAACATATATAGACTAATAGTTGAGAGTGTGGTTGGCACCTAACTGCCGGGTCTCCATCCAGTTCCATCACCAGTTAATTGTCCAGGGGCAGGTTATTTACTGTGCTGAATTACTTTTCTTTTTTTGAGACAGAGTCTCACTTTGTTGCCCTCTGTAGAGTGCCATGATTTCCCAGTTCATTGCAACCTCAAATTCTTGGGCTCAAGCAATTCTCTTGCCTTAGCCTCCCAAATAGCTGAGACTATAGGCGCCCTCCCAAATGCCTGGCTATTTTTAGGGAGAGGGTCTCACTCTGGCTCAGGCTGGTTTTGAACCTGTGAGCTCAGGGCAATCCACCCACCTTGGCTTCCCAGAGTGCTAGGATTATAGGCGTGAGCCCCCGGATCACACGTGTGTAATAATTTATGCTTTAGAATTGTTGGGAAGAGTAAAAATTGACTCAGGAAGGACTTAGAATATGCTGGGATGCTAGCTGTTGTTCCTACAGCCATTGTTGTCACGAATAATGGGGAGTGCAGACACTGGTGGATGCAGGAAGAGCCAGCCCATGAGATCCAGATGGTCTCAGTGGGTCACCATGAAGGGTGAATTTATAATAGCAATAAAGCCAGTCACTGTGCTCCCAAACCCCCAGCTGCACAGGATGAGAACACCTTGGCTTTGCAGTGGCAGGGATGAAAATGACTTGGGGGGTTATTTAATAGTAAGTTTAATGTGGATCAGCCACACGGGGTGGTCCCCAAAGAGTTAACATGATTTTCCCTCTGAGTGTCTTGGCCTCAGCCGTGGACAGAAGGAATGTACTTGGGCTCTGAGATTCTGCTCTGGATGGGCAGGAACGTGTGTGGAGGAGGGAGCTGATAGGGAAGGGGGTTGGGAGCAGGGGTTAGTCAAAGTGACACCAGCCGCTGTGACAAGTAAGCCCCTGACCATAGAGACCTAATGCATTGCCTACAGTTTTCTTGCCTAACAGATGCTCCTAAGGGGAGGTCAGCCTTCCTGCACGAGTGGCACGGGCACCTTCCCTCTATGGAAGAGTGTGGAGGACTGTGAGTGGAAGGTGTGTAGAGGCCACGTGCTTTCTGCTCACATTTTAGAATTCCTATGGCCAGACGCACCTGCAAGAGAGCCTGGGAAGTGCAGGAGAAGAACACAGGGGTTTGGCGGCCAGCAGCCTCCACCACCCCGTGCAATATGAAGAAGGTCTGAGAAACTGAGGGTGTTGAGCCTGAGAAGAATTGAGTAGACCCACGATGTATCTTCAAACTCTGTTTGTACAAGAGGGACTGTCTTTGTCTTGTATCACTCTGAGGATCCGAAGTAGAGCCTGTGGCTAGCTCTAGGGAGGCAAGTGGGAAACAGCATCCTGGTTTGTCCAGACTGTGTGGTTTCAGCGCTTGAAGTCCAATCTCCTGGGAAGCCATGCAGTGGTGAGCTGATGAGGATGGGGTAGCCGTCCCAGCTGGGTAACGCCTGGTCCACACAACTATGTCCTCCAGGACATCATCCGCTCCCCAGCCCCCCCACTCATTCAAATATAAGTTATAATGCTGTTGGCCATGAGCTTGATGTTAATGATCAGCAATGTACATTAAATAGGTCATCTCTACACAGAAGCACACGGGAAACAAGGTCACGTATGAATCCGTTGGCAGAAATGTGACCAGAGAGTGGCGGGAATCTAGCTCTGTGTCTCCGGGGGCAGCTGCTCAGTATTCACTAATTCTGTGTTTGTGGTGACTTTACAGAACAGAACTGCTGAAAATGAGGAGAATGACCATGTATCAGTGTAATGGAATATTATTTTGCCATAAAAACAAATGGAGTGTGATACCTACTACAATATGCAAGAACTTTGACACATCTTAAAGGAGAGAAGCCGGTTTCAATAGACCACATGGTATACTATTCCATGCATGTAAAACCCAGGGTAGGCTGATCTGTAGACAGTGGCTGCCAAGGGCTGGAAGTAGGCGCCAGAGAGTGACAGCTGCAGGGTACAGGGTTCTTCCAGAGAAGATGAAATGTTCTAAACTTGACTATGGCCAACAGTTGTGTATATCTGCAAATACATTAAAAGCCACTGAATCATACGCTTTAGATGGGTGAGTTGTGTGGTATGTAAATTACATCGCAATAAAGGTGTTTTTAAAAATCCTCCCTTCTGGCCAGGTGTAGTGGCTCGCACCTGTAATCCTAGCACTCTGGGAGGGGGTGAATCCCTTTAGCTCAGGAGTTTGAGACCATCAGAGCAAGAGTGAGACCCTGTCTCTACTAAACAAATAGACAAGCTAGCTGGGAGTTATGGTGGCTCCCTGTAATCCCAGCTACTCAGGAGGCTGAGGAAAGAGGACCACTTGAGCCCAAGAGTCTGAGGTTGCTGTGAGCTATGATGATGCCATCGCACTCTACGCAGGGGGACAGAGTGAGACTCTGTCTCAAAAAAATAAAAAATCCTCCCCTCTGGAGATCACACAGAAGAAAGCAGAGCAGGGGTCTGCCTGCCGTGCAGCTGCCCTGAGGCCCTTCCCAGTGCCCCTGCTGGTCCCCTCTCCCCGGGAACTCCAGCTGCTGCATGCTCTCAGCACAGGGGGCAGAAGGGCCCCGATGGGCTTGGCACTACAGGGACAGCAAACACCTCTTTCTCCAGTGGCTTGAGCCCCGTTCTGAAGATCACTTGGTGGAAACACAGAGGATTCAAGCAACTGACAGCAGAGGTTCTAGGTGACATGGCTATAAGGTTTCTTCCAAGCCAGAGAGCCTTGACTCCATCAAGAATGCTTTGGCCCACAAGTAACAAAACAGCTGACAGGCAGCAGCTAGGAAAGGAAGAGTGGCCACTGCCTCACACGGCCAGAGGTCTGGAGGTCAGCAGGTCCAGGCCAGGCAGGAGCTGGAGGACGGACGTGGGTGCCAGGCTCCATGGCCTCATGCTCTGCTATTCACAACCTGAGCTGTCCATCCCAGCCTGCCACCTCATGGTCATAAGAAGCCACCGAGCTCCATGTATCACATTATCACACAAAAGCATTGAAGGTCAGAGGATGAGGAAGGTGGAGAGAGGCTTTTATTTTAGGTGACTTTGTCTTTTTATCTGAAGGGAGAAATTGTTTCCCAAAAACCCAAGGGACCGAGTTGCTTTGTGTCTCACAGGCCACACTAGGGTCACAGGCCAAGTCCTGGACCAACTGTGGGATCCTAGCTGTTGGCTTGGATCAGGCACAGCGCACCAAGAGAGGGTGAAATTACAGGATGATCACCCTCTACTCCAGCCAAAGCCAGCTTCTACTGTAAGGGGAGAACAAAGGGGCAGGGACGGGCTGTTGGGTGAGCCAGGAACAGAATGGGGGAGTGTCAAAGAAAGTGGAAGGGAAACCCACAGCACTCTCTGGCAAGAATACTATTTTGACATTTCGCAGAGCCACCAGGGGAAAAAAAAAAAAAAAAAAAAAAAGACTTTGATGCTTGCAATTATAAGTTCTAAATCTGTAGCCCCAAATGTCCCCGGGGCTTAACGATATCAGAGCTGGCCAAGTGTGGTGGCTCATGCCTGCAATCCTGGCACTTTGGGAGGCAGAGGATGGAAGATCACTTGAGCTCAGGAGTTTAAGACCAGCAAGACCAGCAAGACCAGCATGGGCAAAAGAAAGAAACCCTGTATCTAGAAAAAAGTAAAAAACAATTAAAAATTAGCTGGTCTTGGAGGCGAGGGCCTGTAGTCCCAGCTACATAGGAGGCTGAGCAGAAGGAGCTTGAGGCCGCAGTGAGCTATGATGACACCACTGCACTCCAGCCTGGGTATGCCCTTATCTCAAAAATAAAATAAAATTAAAAAAAAAAAAAAAATATATATATATATATATATATATATATATAAATTAAAAACAAAGAAACAAACAGAGCCCTGCTGAAGAACACCCATGCAGCCACTCTGCCCCTCCATGGAGCATTTCCTTTGTCTAAGAAGGTGAAACTTTTCACTGTGTTCCTGGGAATACGCCCTGAAGTTGCCTTTTCGCCTCTCTGTGCTCGTTACTTACCAGGTTCTTCAGCTGTGAAATGCAGTTTGAATGTGACTGCACTGACAGGGCTGAGCACCGGCTCCTGCCTGCAGATAACTGATGCTTCTTGGGAGGAGCGGCGAGGCCCTCCCCACACATGTGCATCGCAGATACCCACCCTAGATGTGCCCACCACGTCTTGTGAACGCAGCAAGACGGCTGCAACCTTCAAAAAATTAATTGGTTTCTGGATCATTTGCCTTTTTTATAGTTTGCCAACAAAAGATAGGGTGAGGGGAGGGAATTTATTAACATCTGAAGAAATTCTCCAAAAGGGGAAGAAGTGAACATTTTCAGCAAGACCCAGAGCTGCTCACCTAAATATGGCAGGGCTTTTCTCCTGCCTCCCCCCGACGCCCCCTCCACAGGGGGCAGGGTGTGCAGCCCTCAGGGCTGGCAGCTGCCAGGACTCCTGGAGACTACCTGGGGCCTACGTCATTTTACTCAGGGTCTGCATTATGGTTTGGCAACAGCCATTTTCAGAAAACAACCAAGGCAATTTCAGGATTTTCTGTCACAATAGGCCCACTAAAAATAAAGTCAGCATAAACAGATTAAGAAATTGACAGAAAAACAAGGTAGAAAGAACTAGGACAAAGGCACACACCGATGTGACAGCGAGCAGGGAGATGGAGCCAGGAGAGGGAAGGTGGGGACAGCTGTGGGGACAGCTCACTGCACAGGGACAGGCGGACATAGCTGATTCCATGTTAGTGACAATGGAGGTTCCACACCAAGGGGGAAGCAGCTCTCCTTGTACCCTTCCGAATTTTTCCTGGCTGATCCTTCTTAAAAGATGGATCGGAATCGTCCATGACTGATCTCCGGACCCAGACCTGAGTTTGGAGAAGGTCAAAGGTACAGGACAGAAGGAAGTGGGTTAGGAAAAACAGGGTTTTTATTCAGTCTTGACATTTGGAGGAAAGGAATCTCTTCAGGAAACTGGCATGAGAGAGAACCATGAAAAACGGTCCGCCACAAGCTTGCTGTGTAGGCGTAGGTCTGTGCATACTGCGGCAGCGGGGGGCGGACTCCTGGATTAGGGGTTTCCAGGCAGTCTTACCCAGCTGGTTAAGCCCAGAGCTCTGGTCGGGGCCCTGGTCCCCACTCCCCGGGACGGCTGGAAGACATCACTGTGTCTTTCCTGTCAGGTTGGGAATGCCCAGTAGAAGCAGGCAGACCTGGGCCAGCCCCGAGGTCCTCAGTTTCTCACCCTTCACTGATTCTAAGAATTTAGTTGAATTAAATAGAGCAATAAATATTATTTTCATGCAAATCATTTTCCAGCAAAGTTCTCTGGTGTTGGTGTTAGGTAAAAAAAGTTCTTGAGTAACAGTGGGAAGAGTGGGAAGACAGCTGAATTTAGTGGAGCAGGTGAATTCGCTTCAAGACTTCTCAGTCTTTGCTAAGGTCAGATGCACTGTGGATCTTACAGAAGAGATAAGGTACACAGTGTTTCTCCAGTGAGTTTTAACACTGAAATTACCCCTTTTAGAATTATTTTTTTTGTGTGTGTGAAACACTGTAGTAGCACTCTCGAAAATGTTTGGTCCTGGACATAAATCATATAATTTTCAGCTGGCTGAATGGGGAAATGCTGAGGAACACAGTGTTTTTGCCCGGCCTAGACCAATTTTCTTTGAGAAAAGAAACATTTTTATTATTATTTTTCCAGTTCAGTTCCCTTTCAATTAACCACAGGGAAGGTGGTGCTGAGATCTCCAGGTTGGGTGGAGGAGGACCACAAGGTAGGCTGGCAGGTGGCAGACACCTCCCCACACCTTTCCCACTGTACAAGTATCTTGGCAGACATTCACTGGAGGTCAATAAAAGTTAAATAAATGAAATGGAGCTCTGCCGTGGAGACATTTAATCATTTCATTAAGCAAACTATTGTGTCCAGGTGCTCTGCCAAGTACAGCGGCTGGTTACGGCTTCATCTGATTCCTGACTGCTGGGAAAATAAGCAAGTGTCCCAGGACCTTCCCGCCTTTCCTGTGTGCAGCTGCAGAAGCAGCCACGACAGCTGCCACAGGAGGTAACCTTCCGTGTTTCCAAAAGGCAGTGAGGACGTTCTCACCCATCTTCCTTTAGAAGGTTCTCTAGCCTGACTGCAGTTAAGGGAAGCCAAGGATGGGGCGTGGGTGGGAGGGAGGAAGTGAGAGAGCTCTAAGGACTCCAGCTTGGCCAGCAGCACAGAGGGTGTCTGGAGCAGGACCTGCTGCTTGGCATCCTCAGCTTTCTGGAAGGCATGGTGTGGGGGTCTCCCCCCACCTCTAAGAGGCCTATGCACCCATCTGCAACCTAGTGCCATGAGGGCAGGGCTCACAGAACGTCCATCAGTGCCCTCTGTGGTAAGGATCCAACAAGTGAGCAGGGCCCGTGGAGTCAGAGGGCACCCTTGTCTGTGTAGAATGGGGAGGAGTTTCAGGGGATGAACATGGGAGACGGACAGGAATGGATTAACAAGCTGTGGTATATGACCTAATAAACACATGTATATGTAAAAAATAAAAATAAAAATCCCAGCCAAAAAAAAAAACACAACAAGCTGTGGTATATGTATGCCATGGAGTACTATTCAGCCATTTAAAAAGGTGGAGACTGTACATCTTTTGTATTAACCTGAATAGAGCTGGAACACATTCTTCTTAGTAAAGCATCACAAGAATGGAGAAGCAAGAATCGAATGTACTCAATTCTAACATGAAGCCAGTAGATGATCTAATGCATACCTACATAAGAGAAAACTCAAATCAATCCAAGGTGGGTGCAGGGGAACCAGAGAGCGGGGAGGAGAGAAGGAAGATGGGAGGTCACGGTGGATGGCCCACCTCCTGGGGGCGGGACACAATTATAAGAGGAACCTTACCTAACAAATGCAAACAGTGTAACCTAATTCTCTGTACCCTCCATGAACCTGAAACAATTAAAAAAAAAAAAAAAAAAAAAAAGTGGGAGGCAGAGAATTTCAATACAAGATTATAAAATGAAGATCAAGGGGTTCTTCAGAACAGACCCCTCATCACATAGATGGTAAACAGATTTTCAACAAAGGGGCAAAGGCAATTCAATAGGGAAAGTATGAGCTTTTCAATAAATGATGCTGAAATAACTGGACACCTATACACAGAAAACCAAATTTCCATCCAAGCCTCCAACGATATACAAAAATTAACTTCAAAATGATCGTGGACCTCAGTGTAAAGCCTAACATATAAAACATCTGGAAGAAAATACAGGAGAAAATGTTGTGATCTTGGTTTAGGCAAAAATTTCTTAGCTACAACATCCAAACACATGATCCACAAGAGGAAAACAAAAGTGATTAATTGGACTTCACTGAGGTCAAAAACTTCTGCTCTTCAAAAGACAACGTTAAGAGAATGCAGGCATGCCATTGATTGGGAGAAAATATTTGCAAAATGCATAACTGATAAAGGACTTGTACCTAGAATCTATTTTTTTAATTCTCAAAACAATAAAAAAGAAAACAACACTGGACAATTGAAAACTGCACAGATTTGGAGAGTGTGCCAAATTGTCAGATGTTGCCAAAGAAGATAGATGCATGGCAAACAATTACATGAAAAGATGCTCAGAATCCTTAGTCACTATCACTAGGGAAGTGCAAATAAAAACCACTATATGCCTATCAGAATGGCTAAATTAGAAAGACCAGTCACACCATGTTCTGGCGAGGATGCAGAGCAATGAAATCTCAAATCTGAGTCACGAATCATCTGGTTACTCTCTAGAGAAAGTTATTTGAAGGAGTGAAATATTTCAAAATAACACCTGCTGTTCACTTGATGTCAGGAACCTTAAACTCAGTGTCCCACATCAACAATCCCAGGAAGGAGGTGTTATCCTTATCACCCCCACTTCATAAGCAAATAAACTGAGACCGGAAGAACATGGATCACAAAATGAGTCAAAGAGAAAAAGCACCGCACCTCTAGGCTGCAGTTAGCCACAACACCAGGCAGACCACACAAAAGGAAACGCTCCACCAGCAAGGACGATGATGAAGAGGACCTTCCCCAGCGCACTGCTGGCACCTCTGTAGCAGCAGAGGTACTAAACAGGAACCTGGGTTTCAAAGGAAGCTTGGACATTTCAAAAGAAAAAAAATATTTCTAGGAAGAAACGGTGGGATTTGGTAGTGAACCTTTTTCTGTGTATAATCTCCCTTTCTTTGCTACCCTCAACCACAAAGAAGAAAAGTGAAATATAGACTCTTGACATACTTCTAGACTTTAGAAAATAGATACTAGGAGAATGGTTGAAAGTCACAGAAAACTACAAAATCTAATCAAAATTGAGTTCATTGATGACTTAGTATTTACCAGGTTATCTTCTAAAGGTTTTCTACATGACAATGCCATTCGTTCTCTGCAGGAAGGGATTATTAGTCTGATTTTAGAGATGATTAAACCAGCCTTCAGAAAGGTTTAGCAACTTGCCTAAGGTCACACAGCCAGGTCTCATATTCTGGTGTATCTGATACCAATGCCTTTCCGTTCCATTCACTGCCTCCACCAATGGGCCTAGAAACACTCTGGCAGGTTTGTGTCCCATCTTACTTGTCTCATCCTAAGTGTATGTAGTGGTACCAGATAAGTATTTATATGTCTGTAATTTCAAATGGCTCATCTGTCTCCCCAGTCCCAACAGTTCATAGGCACTTTCCAGGCAGGAATTACAGCACCTGTGGGAATCTCTCTGGGCTCTCCCTCTTCTACTGCACCTTGGCCCAAGTTACTAACTCTAGATAGAAAACTAATAAACGTTAGTGACAATTCCAGCCCCCCAGACAGGGAAAGCTGCCTTGGCTCTAGGCCCCTTGAGGCCCAATGTGGATTATTATCACCTGGAAAAGCTCACACTACCCAGTATTGGGGGTGCTTCAAAACAACTTCTCTGATGAGCTGTGAAAATGAGTCCATATTCACTAAACAGCATTGTTGTGAGCCAGCGGCAATCAACACGCTTGGCAAGAATAAAGACTTGGAACATGCCGGTGATTATTTTTAATTGGATGGGCCTCGTGGCTGCAACAAAAATCAATGTATTTCTGCCATGGCTATAGACGCACTGATTCGTCTTGGCCCAGCAGCTCTCTGTGGCCCAAGAAGGCCAGTCCCCTCCCTCCCATCCCAGCCAACTCCTGCCCAGAGCCCCAGGGCCTTCATTCGGGGCTTTGGGACCCCTGAGGCAGGTGGGTACGGGGGAGCAGGTGGGTGCAGGTTGAGGGTGAGGGTCTGCCGTTTCTTGGAAAGCACAGCCTCCTGGTGAGTACCTGCCACTTGACTCAGGGGATTAGCTTCCTATTCGGGACAGAGCTGCACAGGGGACTTGTAAGACAGGGAGCCTATTTCTGCTTTTGCTTTTGGAGGGAATCAGCATTTTGAAATGTTAAAATTAAACAATAGTCCACTGAGTCAGTTGAAAAGCATGTGTCTCTTCTGCTGTTAGCTGCTCAAGATCTTGGGGGAGATGGGGACTTGACTTTCTGGGGGGAGGGGACAAGGGAATTGTCTATGAGCAAAATAGATGAAACAAGTGTCATTTAATATGGAGCCTATTTTTGTAAAATGAGGCATTGAGGAAGAAGAAAGTCATTGGATACCCACTAAAGACTTCAAGAGTCCTTAAACCTGGTTTAAAAGTTTTCTCCAGAAAGATAGTGGAGTGGTCTCTCTTGGTATCTGGCTGTTTGCAGACAGGAAGATGCAAGCCAGGGAGGGGACCCAGCCAGAGAGCAGGTCCTGGGCTTCCCTGGCCCTTCTCTGGAGCAGGCCAGGGGTGGGTAATGGAGCCTCAAGCCGCTCCCCCAACTCCCGTGGGAAATGCTGCTCTGCGCAGGGGATTGGGGAGTGAGCAGCCACCAGCTCCAGCGACATGTCTTTTAAGGATTTTTGGAAGCCACTTTTAGACCACAGAACTGCCTTTCCAAAAAGAAAATTCCCTTCCTGTTGCATTGTGCCAAGCAGCCACTCCACGTTCCCTGTTTAAAAGTCTCCTGTTAACACTCGGTAATGTCAAAAATGATTGAAAACACTTCACTGTAAGCCTGATCACAGTTTCTAATCCTTGTCCACATGTGTGTATTCACACACTGACACTCACACACAGAAGAAATCTCTGCACTCAGACACCTCTTAAGCCCACCTGAGCCAGGCTCTCTGGAAACACCCTTGACATCTACATTAGAGCCCAGGAAGCTTTGCTCGCAGGCCGGGCCACAGCTCCTACAGAGCATCTGCTTTTGCACAGCTACATAAGCTATTTCTCTCTCACGGCCTTGCTTTTGTGTAGAAATTTATCATATTTTCCCTCAGTCCAGAAGTAAATTATTTTTTTTTGAAAACTTGAAGAAAATCCTGTAAGCTGTTTTGGACTTACTCAAGTACATAAAAGGGGTATTTCTACCCAGAGTTCAGATGCTTAGTATGTTCTCAAATAGCCCACACAATTTGAATTTAAAACTTTGAATTGAGTCTCTTTATATAGCATCTTAAAAAGGTGCCATTTATGAAGAAAAATATGGTCATGAAATCAAGGCTGTGGGGAGTAGGTGATCCTGCTGGTTACAGTAATAGATTGAAACTCATAAATCTCAGCTTCTATTCTTGGCTCTGGAGAGAATTTATGTGTTCGCTGTACTTGGCATGTGGAGGCAACAGGGAGAGGCTCGAGAACTTGGACGTGAAGGAAATAAGATCATCACGTTAAATCATCCCAGTAAAAGATGAATCCTCACCTAAAAGGCCAGAGTCCACATGTGGGAAACCATCTTAAACAGTCGCAAACCAAGGTCGGGGGGACAAGGCCATGCAAAAACAGACTATCCCCAAACTATCCCCCAACTGGTGTGCAACTGTTTTAAAGAAACACAACTACCTGCAAGTCAGCAGGGTCAGCGGGGACTGCCCTGGACTATCCAGGGGCAATGTGGGGAGCTCACACTCACGTGGGGAAGGGGTGGGGCAGAGGGGGAAGGGAGGCTGCGGGGACCTCGGGGCCAGGCACCAGAACATTCTGCTTGTGACTGTGAGCCAGTTACTCAACCTCTCGTCTTAGTCTAATCAAGCTGCAGTTACAAAGGACTATATAAACCACTCTCATTTTTCACAATTTTAGGAGTCCGAGGTAAGGTGCCAGCACGGTTGAGATCTGAGGAGGGGCCGCTTCCGGGTTGCAGGTGGCAGCATTTTTGTTGTATCTTTACGTGTTGAAAAAGTAAAAGAATTCCTTAGCAGGAATTCTTTCATTCAGGGCTCTGTGTTCACGACCTAATCCCTTCCTAAAAGTCTCACATTGGGGGTGAGAATCTCAATATATGAAGTTGGTGGTGTGGGGCACAGACATTCAGTCCATAACGCCTATCTGAGCCACAGAAGCCTCATGTGGGGAAACAGTGCTCAACCGCAGAGCTGAAGGAGGGTAAAACACACGTACAGCAGGCGGGATGGTGGTGAGGACCCTGGTGGAAGTGATATGGGAAGGTGATTGCGTTTGCCTTACTAGTGGGAGTGACTCCAGTGGTGGTGTTGGTATTCAGGGTAGCGATTATGGTGGTGGTGGTGGTGGTGTGGTCACAGAAATGGTGGAAGTGATTATGGTTGTTGTGGTGGTCACTCGATGGCGGGCACGATGGTGGTAGCGGTCATGGCGATGATGTTTGTGGTGGTGGAATTGACAGTAGTGATTCTGGCATCGTGGTGGTCACAGTGATGGTGGAAGTGATGATGCCAGTGGCAGTGCATTGGCGCTGGTGGTCATGGTGGGCAGTGCAGAGCTGGCCGGGTCCGACTGACAGAACCTGATGGCATTATCAATGCCCATTAGCCAAAGACACCAGAAATACATGAGTAGTTGAGCAAAGTTGGGTTTCTTGATATTGTCACCACAAGGGACACTACACACTACGGGGAGCCTTGCGGTGCCTCAGTAGGGGCGATGGGGAGCTTGTCACAGGATTTGGGCTTGTATTGGGCACTCTGGGGTACTTGCTCTGGACTAGGTATCAGAACCTTAAAACTGGCATGACTGGGCATCACTAGTCTTTATCTAGGGCTTGAAGGAAGGGACAAGGCTGAGGCCAGCTCTGGTAAGGAAGCAGCCACCATTGATACTCGGCGAGAGGGAGGGACTGGTGGTCGTTTCTTGTGGTTTGGACAGTGTGTTTGTTTTTATCTGCGTTCAAACATGATTACCTTGTTCAAACAAGTGGCCTTGCTTTTGTCTCTCCCTATCCGGTCACAGAATGGCCTTGTTCAATGTTGATGTCCAGGGAAATTGTGTTTGTTCAATAAGAGGACATCAAGACCCAGCTGTCAGCTGCCGGGCGCCTTTCTGTTTCTCACCATCCCACCCCAGGACATTCGCTCCAGTTCACTGCTCACCGAGCTCCTCTTGGATTATAATTGGGCTTCTCACATATGGGGCCTGTAGGGACAATTGTGGTAAAACAGATCTCCGTATTCCAGATCTCAGTAGCGGTATTAACAGTGAACCTCATGAAATTGCCACTTTTGTAGGTCAAAAGCATTTAAAAATTGGCAATTTCCCACTGTAGAGCCTAAATACTTCTCAGCATTGGTTTATAAATTGTTACACTGGAGCCTGTAACAGCCTCCCATGAGACTGCTGTGTGAGGCAGGCCTCCATCTCTGGGAGAGAAGGATTTGAGGCTTCTGAGGCTATAAAGCAGAGAGTTTAACCTTAAGCTACACTCAAAATTATCCAGGTAACGTGAGGCTCTATTTTTTTTTTTTTTTTCCAGTTTTTGGCTAGGGCCAGCTTTGAACCCCCCACCTCTGGTATATGGGGCCGGTGCCCTCCTCCTTTGAGCCATAGGTGCCGCCTAATGTGAGGCTCTTGAGAGAACACCAGGTTTGTTCCAATGGCATCTGCCTCAGTTCATCACAGGAAGCTGCAGCTGAGTCACAGAGCAGGTCACTTAACCCTCCAAGTTATAAAGGACCGCTGTAGGACTCTGCCCAGGCTTAAATGCTGTCCACTCTGCCCCACGTGGAAGGGGTGGATGAAGGGAAAACACGAGAGAAAACTCAAGACCCAACTCCCTGGGGCAGGGGTTGATAACCCACATTGAACTTGAAGGAGGCTGAGGTGTAGACAAGGAAGCTACGTTGGGCAATCTGCATTACCTAGATGCAAACCACACCCAGCATCACAGGTTCCCAGGCCCAGTTCTGACCTCAGTAAAATTCTAGTGGCAATCGCTGCTTTATTGATAGTTCACCTGGCAGGGGACACGGAGTGTTTGAGTAAGTTAGCAAATCCAGGTGTTCCAAAGCACCTGGGCTTTAAATAGCACTACTCTAAGGGTAGTTGCTGAGGCAGAGAGGAAGGTTCTGCCAGGGCTGCCCCCACCAGTTTGGGCATTTCCAGCCAGAGCCAGTTACTCCCAAGAATGCAGCAGCAGCTGCTGGAAGACTCCAGGAGGAGCCCAGATCTGGAGAAGAGGAGCATCTGAGTCCCCTGCCTGGTAGCTTAAAACAACAGATGCTGATTCTCTCACATTTGGAAGCCAGAAGCCCCAAAGGCAGTGGCTGTCGCAATCCTTGGCCTTCCTTGGCTTGTAGCCACAGCTCCCCAATCTCTGCCTCCTCCTCCCCTCTGTGCCTTCTCCTCTTCTGTCTTCTCCAAGCTCCCCCTGCCTCTCCTGGATGAAGACACTTGTCACTGGATTTAGGACCCACATAGATAATCCAGGATTTTTTCTTCATTTCAAGGTCTGTAACTTAATTATATCTGCAAAGACTCTTTTTCCAAATAAGGTCACATTCACGGGCTCCAGGGATTAGGATGTGGACATATCCTTCAATGGGGGGGGCCTCCATTCAGCATCCCCCCCCCCCCCCTCCCGAAGCAGCTCAGCTCATGCTATGACACTCGCCTGGCTTCATTTGCTGAACATCTCTCAAATGGGCTGGTGCATCCCACATGCGATAGCAGTCTCCACTGGCAGGTGTCCTCATCCCCATCTCACCGTGGAAGCGGTCCTCCCCAGAAGTGGCCAGGCCTTTGTGGGATTTCCCCACTGTAATCTCTGCCATCATCAACACTTCCCAGGATTGCCTTTGGGGACCTGGCTGCCTGGCTCCCATACCTTTCCTGGGCCTTCTCCCTAGGTGGCTGCTGCAAGGTGCTGGCCCTCAGACAGACCCTCCCCCCCAAGAGGGTCAGGGCACAGGCTGCCCCGTCCTGCCGTCCTCTTGCCCATCAGCCTCCCATGCACACATAAGGCTGCTGCAGCCCCAGTCCTCTGGGCCTCTGGAATGGTTCCTGACTCCTCCTGGCAGTGACTAAGCACCTCTCCGTCACCACTCCAGCCATTCATGTCAGCGCTGGCGCAGCCTGGATGTACTGTTCTCCTGTAGCACCAGGGCTGTCCACGCAGACCTTGATTTAAGAGACAGTATCACTTGCTTCCAAGTTTACGAGGCAATAAACAGCCCCGCATATTGATGAACGCCGAGTGTTTGCTCAGCACTTTTGCTGTGCGCATTTATTACACGGGCTGTGCTTTAAAGCAAATGAAACTGCGGCTATTTTCATTTCCTTTGGGAGAGCCGTCCCCCTCCCACAGTGGTCTCAATCCATCTGATCCCTGGCCTCTCCTCCCATGGTGCTGGGATACAATTACCTGACTCCAGCAGAGATGCATGCTGTCCCTTTTCCAAGAGACTTGCCTCAAAGGCCCAGGAACATGCTGCCCAGAGGTGTTGGAATAATAGGGGCTCCTCTTCTGAGGGCCTCACCCTGAGGCCTTCTATCCTTCCCTGTGGCCTCCTTTCTGGAAAGGAGAGCACCCAGCACGCACACAAAAAGCGAGCTGCTGGCACCCACAGCTCCATGCACAGCACTGCGCAATGAATAAAATTCCTTTTAATCTTAAGAAGTGGGGACGCCTACAGGCTGGACCCAAGGCCATAGAGATGACTCTTCAGAGCTTTTACTAGCTGGAATACCTGTGAATCCAAACTGGTTTATGTATAAAATATAAGGAAGGTTTGGAGGAGGTGGAGGGCCTGGTGGGGAGTGACTGGGAGAGATTGATGGCAAACTTTGTGCCAACTGAGCAGTTCCGTGCAAGCCAAATGGGAGAACACTTGAAAAATGTATCAGATTAGCCCAAACACAAAGCTGATTTACAGCTGCAGTAATCCACGTCTTGCCATCCATTTTAGTAATAGAGGGAGATTAGGATGATGGCACTGTGTTGGGTTTTCCAGCCCGCTCCCTGCTGTCCCCACCCCAGCTCCCAACTCCACAATGAATCATGCAATAAAATCAGAGGGGGCACTTTTCACTAGATATTCCAATGTGAAGGGTTGCGAGTTCTGAAGCATTTCTAGGTGTGGAATAAAAACTGGCTCAATGAGGAATTTAACAATCTAATAATATCACAAGGTGTTTTGAGGGAGAAAGATGAATCAAGTTCCCCAATCCCCCACCTGGACTATATTTGAAAAGACAGGTGCATTTCTGGAGCTAAGTGGCTCATCTGGAGCATGTGGCATTGAGGACCACCTATATCGGGAAGGACAAGGACAGTGCCTGCCTTGAAAAGATAACAAGCACACCTCAGCTCTGTCACAGGCTGTCTATTCAGTAGACATCAGCCAACACCCAGTGAGCCCTGGGTGCTAAGCACAGGGGAGATGCTGAATGTAGGGGCAGCCCTCATCCCTGCTGGGGGTCCTGCCCTCCCATCCCAGCTGGAACTGAGCACAGGACCAAATGAAAAAGTAAACATGGATCACATACACACACCCCAAAGTAGCAACTGGCAGCATGCCAAGTCAGGGCCAAGAGGGAGGGCCAGAGGACTCTCAGGAGTGGGCAAGGTATGGCTGGGAGAATTTTTCTTTCTTACAAAGGGCTTCAGGAAGAGCTGGGAGATGGAAAGTTATCTGACTGGACATGACCCATCCACAGGGCCTGTTCACCAACACGCTCTGCTCCTCTGGAAGAACTTTGACTCCTACGACTGTCTTCCAAAACCCTTCTCTTCTAGGGAGATCTCCTTCCCAAGTTTATCGTTCTAAAGAATAGAAACTTTCATCTTTTTCTTCAGTGCTCGCACATGCATAATGCCAAGACTGCTCAAGGACTCTGGCCAAGTCTCCAGGTGACACTCTCAGGACTGGAAGGAGGGGGGCTCTTAGCCTTGCAGGTAATCCCACCACTCTGGACTACCAGCTGCCATAGCCAAATGTCATAGTGGGTGACATTTGGTTCTCCCCCAGAAAGCTGAACACAAGAGAGGGACAGCACACTGGTCCTTTGAGGGTGACCAATAGGACAGGATGATAAGACATGCTGTGCATCAAAACCCACAGTACAGACAGGAGGTACTGTCACTTTAAGAGTCTGGTGATAACACGGGGACTCAGTTGCTAAAGGAGGACTTATGGGGTGACCACCATCATCACCACTGTCACCCTCATCACTAGCACTATTATCCTTTTCCTCACCACTGTCACCATCACTACCATCACCCCATCATCACCACCATAAGTACTATAACTCCCACCTCATCCCTGTGCTCACCACCACCAGCACCCCCATCCTTACCACCCGCAACCTTCTCGGCTTCAGCACCATCACCACCATCACTACTATCGTCCTCACCATCTCCAACCAGGCCCTTTGCTAAGAGCTTTGCGTGTATCTAGAATAATTCTCACAATAACCCAGTGCCTGAGGGGCCTCTGTTATCCCATTGTACATATGAGGGCACAGAGGATTAGCTAGGTCACCTTGATAATAAGTGGTAGAGCAGAAATTCAAGCCCATGCAGCCTGACCCCATAGCCTGAGCATTCAGCATACACAGAAGTGCCCCTGACCTGCAGGGGATATGCTCCAAGACCCCCAGTGGGTACCTGAAACCATGGACAGTACCAAGCGCTTTATATACTATGTATTTTCATATTCATGTCTACCTGTGTTAGGGTTTAATTTAAAAATTAGTAAGCGATAGTAGTAACTAATATTAAAAAACAATTATAACAAAACACTGTAATGAAAGTTGTATGAATGTAGTTTGTCCCCCTCTCAAAGTATTGTATTATGTACATAGATGTGTACTATGTTCTGTCCACATCTATTTCCAGTGGTGGTTGTGGAAAGTGAAACTGCAGCTAAGGGGGGCTACTGTACCAAGCGGCCCCCTTCCACGTGCAGAGAGCTTCTAATTGCTACTGGGTTCTTGAAGGCTTGACCTGGGAGACTGATGTTTTGATCAATCACTGCTGGACATGGCCAAGCTGCAAGTGCAGAGTGGAGACTGTTACATCCATCTGTTTTGTGTATCATTCATTCATTCACCACTGATCTGAGTGGGGATGGTGTGAAGAGGAAGCTCCCTGGAGGAGCTCACCCATTTGACCTCTGGGGGTCAAATATGGCCCAGCCAAGTGTGTCTGTCTGCGGGGAGAGCATCGGGTTTGGCAGGGGAGGACTTAGACCTTCACCTGGTGTCCCCTCTTCCTTCTCCTCCTACTGCTAATCTGAATATGTTACATGCACTTAAAAAAAAAAAAAAAAAAAAAAAAGTACCCACACAAGACAAAACCCCAATTCATTTTGCCAAAGACATTTTCCCTTAGACTTAAAACGCTGTGTAATTTAAGAGATATGTAATTCATGTGTCTGCATTTAAACCATCAAAGTGCTTTTAAAAGAGCTATTTGAAATCTTTGGAGCTTTATGAACCTTTAAAGTTCTTTCTTTGAAACATAGGAATCACACACTGCCAAGGATAAAGACAGTCAAATACCAAAGGGCTAGGGGTGGGTCTGCAACTCTAGATCCGTGACATTTAACTTTACAAAACTGAATTTCTCCTCTTTAATACATCCACCTCCAATTAGTACCGCAGGCTGCCATGGCACTCTCCTACCTTCGCGTGCCCCTCGGTGGCAGCCCCGCAGCCTGTCCCCAGCCCCAGACACCGACCGCATCACTCGGCCGCGCCTGCCGCGCGGAGCCGCCAGGTGGCGTCCAGGGTTGGGCGGCCCCAGCCCGTCCGCAGGGGGCGCCCTGCCCCATTCGCGCCAGAGCGTCCGGGCGCGGCGCGAGGCTGCGGGCTGCCTCGCAAGGCCGGGGATGGTTTCAAATGCCGGAGCCCGGCCCCCCCCCGCGCAGGGGTTGACTCACTGGACCCGGCGGGCCCAGGTTACACCCCCCCCCCCAGCTCCACGCTGAGGATGTCTGGGCGCGCTCAGGTTTGGGGACCCCCACCAGATGGCTCGGGTCCTACCGCATCCTCCGCCGCGTTGCTGGCCCCAGGCCCAGCCGAGCAGCTAGGCGCGGGGTTCGGGTGGTCGAGCTGGGCGGAGAGGCGTGGCGGGGACGTGGCGGAGGCCGTGGGACCGGTGCGCACTGCCAGGCCCGGTTGTCGCTGGGCCGTCAGCTCCCCCGTCTGCGCCGCGCTCGGCCTGGGCCGCCAGGTGGGCTGTCCCCTGAGCAGATGCGAACTCGCCGCGTCCTCACTCAGCTCCGCCGCACCCTGTCGGGGGGTGGGGACCGAGGCACGGACCCCGGGGCTGTGGGAGGGCCCGGGATTGGGGCAGCCACCGGCATCTGCCGTCCCGACCACCAACTGCAGTCCCTGGGGAACTGTGTCCCCCCACAGCGCGACTGGACAGGACCCCGCCGGCGCGCCTCCATCCTGCACCGCCCTGCTCCCCGACGTTCCTGCCTCATGTCGCCCAGGGCCCGTGGTGAACCCCCAGCTCCGCCGAGACGGCCGGTCCCAGGGGTAGGATGGTCTGAGGAGCGCGGCCTGGCCCCGGAGCCCACCACGCTCTGTCTCCTCACTTCCTGGCAGAAGCACATTTACTCCTGGTTAAGACAAGACCCAGGCTGTGGGGGTGCGCCCTCCTGTCTGGCACCCGTCTGTACACCAGGGCTTCCCTCCTGGGCACCACCAAAGCCATCAGCTAGCAAGTTTCAAGTACTAAGGAACGCTTTTTAAAAATAGTTCCATTTGAACATGGCACATTTAGAGTTCTGGGCTTTGAGTTTCTGCCTAGAAACTTAAAGCTTAAAGTAAAGAAGGTTAAAGCTTTTGTGACCAGGTTAAAACTGCCAGGGACGGTGCCAGGTCCC
The DNA here is from genome assembly GCA_963574355.1 of Loris lydekkerianus. Taxonomy (NCBI): domain Eukaryota; kingdom Metazoa; phylum Chordata; class Mammalia; order Primates; family Lorisidae; genus Loris; species Loris lydekkerianus. The sequence continues at coordinate 98,947 of CAUYPK010023021.1, forward strand.
AGCCACCCCCCCAGCCTGGCCCACCTGAGATCACTCCCGTCTGAATTTCCCCCTGGGGCCCAGGTCTGACCACTAGCAACCTGGCAACTTCCGGGTCACCACCTCCAGGCCTGAGTCCTGACGGTATCCTCTCCTGGTGAATTTGGCCATCTCCATGACAGTGATTCTGTCAGGGGACATCCACCCTGTGGAAGGAGGAGCGTCTGCTCCCCTACAAGCTCCTTCCTTTCCACTTTTCCCACTCGCAGTATCACAGCCCCCAAGTACACCAGTAATAAAAAGAATTGGATGTATTGTGACATCTCTCTCTCTCTCTTGCTCCTTTCAACATCAAATTCAGTCTGATCAAAACCCTGCTGATCTTTTCTTTGAAATGTCACTCACACTCACATGCTTATGCAGGTTGACTCCTAAAGGCCAAGTATGCAAGAAAGGGCATTACAGGCAAGGCAAAGCATGTGCAAAGGCCAGGACCAGCACCAGCACCCATGTTGGGAACCAGCCTGTGGTTTGGAACTCTGCTGGAGGCCCCGGACTGGTCTTTGCTTTAGCAGTTTAGTAGCTAACCACACGCCTTTCAGTCCTCCACCTGTCAATTCGCCTATCTCAACCCAGGTGTGCACGGGACTGCTTCTACACACACCTGCACAAATCCTACTTTCCCCACCTTGCTTGTCTTGCCACTTGGTAAGCAAGCTTGTGTTCCTCTTAATCTTTGAGGTTTGGGACCCAGGCCACTATCTTTCACCACAGAAGAGTTCTAACCACCCTTTTCCACCTTGGTCTTTCCTCAAAAACCTCCTCAGACAGGCAAGTAGAACCCACGTCCCTCTACCCGCATCTGAACCCATCTCTGAACCTTGACCCCTGGGAGATGTCACTTGTGGGGTAATAACAGGGTGTCACTTCAGTGTTGGTGACCTGGTGTGGCCTGCCGACAGAGCAGTCACCCTGCTCACTGCAGGCGGCAAGACTGCTGCTTGGAGCCAGCCTGGGTAACAAGGCCTGGCTGGGTGGTGTCTTTCTATTTAGGTGTGTGTTTGTGGGAAACAGCATAGCACGTGCAAATACAAAAGGGCCACATTGTGAGGTCTGAGAGTCCCCATGAGCCCAGAATTCTTTAATATATGCCAGTTCAGTTCATAGTTTCCAGTTAAATACAGAGATTTTGGTAGCAGCCACCAGCTTCTAGCAAATCATGGAGACATGGAGAGATTTGACCTGGGACCTTGGGTCCTCCTAACAGGAAGGCTGATGTTGCAACTGTATGGAAACAAAGCCAGTTGTCGACCAAAGGGTTCTAAGGAGATGGTCCCTGGTCAGTCCGCCCCTGCCAGTCAGTGCCCATCAGGCCTGGCTGCATTTCTTCTTTCCCAGCCTGTGAGGCAAAGAGCCCAGTTCTATAAGGCGTGCTCTGGGGTCTCCTGGGAGACCTCCTGCCCCACCGTCAGGGTGGGAGATTTAGGAGAAGGAACAAGGGGTCCTGACGGGAATGAGCATTCTATTCTTTCTTTAGTAGTTGGGTCATGTTGGACAAGTCACATGTCTTCTGAGCCTCAGTTTCTTCTGCCCACGTTGTCACATCTGTAAAGCAGATCAGGTACAGGAGAGTGATTTGTGAATTACAAACCACTGTATCAATTATTATTATGACATCACTTCCTAACAGTTCCCAGGGGCTGGAGTGTGAGCCAGTAGCTTACAGAGTAACAAGAATGATGACTAACAATTACCCAGTACGTGCTGCTCTGAGGAACAATACTCCACATGGAGTATTTAATTTCATCCTCACAGTGATCCCTGGAGTGTAGATACTGTTGGTGTCGTCACTTACAGCGAGGATGAGAGGGTATGGGGTCTGCCAGTCAGGAGTTCTAGGCTGCCTCCAGCGACCACTAACCTCCTACCAACGGTCTGTAGCTGCGTCCTCACACCTACTGTCCCCAAGGAGTACATGCCCGCCCTTCCGTGGAGCTCAGTGAGTCCCAGCAACTCCCTGTTCCCTCATTTCACCTCTGCTGCTCTTTGAGGAGAAGGCCCATCTGCATCCTTGAGGGTCACGGTGAGGAGTTCTGCTCCAGAACCTAGAAGCAAGGTCCTGTTCCCAGTAGCTGACAAGATCTCTCTGGTCAGAAGTCTTGGCCTCTGGGGTATCGTCACAGGGGGCCACCCACAAGTCTCACAATGTGGGTTTTGTGCCCTACCTGTACTGTCCCACAGGACTAGGGGAGGGGTCCTGCCAATGCCACCCTCCTTACTCTGAGCAGTGTGGAATCACTGCCTTTCCCTGCAGGCTCCTGCCATCACATCCCTACCTTCTAGTCCTCTGGCCACCCTCAGGGACCTGTTCTGGACGCCACATTGGCTGTCCCAGGCCCTGACCTAGCAGCACACCTCTGCATGTCAGCAGAACTCCACCTGGGTCCTTCGCTGCAGTGGGGCAGCATCCCAGCTCTGCTTCTTCCGAGGGGCCTGGAAATTCTCTGACCCACAGGCAGGGCCGTGAAGCCAGACATGAGGTGTTCCTTGGCCTGACTTTGTTGGGTGTGCCGTATTTTTAAAGCAAACCCTGCCTGTCATATCACCGCAGGCACTAAATCAGGTGCACATTACTGGGGCTATCTCAGAGGAAGCGTATTGGCTGTGTTAATAATAACAGTGCACTCATAATGTACTTTTCAATTTGAATTAATTTTTGTAGCTAATTCTAGCTACTGAATGTCTTCATTTAAAATATCCATATACATGTATTTTGTTCAGTATTTTAATTAGGCCCAAAGGAATATACTTTCAAATTTTGGTACACTTCATTTGTTATATTAATGAAAAGGCACTTTAAATCAAGTTTCAAGTTGATGTTTCATTATGTATGCTGTTCTCAAACGTCTTTAAAAAAGATTTACATTACAGGGAGTAACCACAAATACTGGCAGTGGACATACTGTTAATTTAAAGTTTTCTTTTGAGGTGCTGCAAAAATATAAGGTCACACTTTTCTCCAGTGCAGCTAACTCCCTCATAATGTGATTGGATCTCAAATTCAGAGCAGAAGCCCTGCACCCCACTTCCAGAGGCCTTGCACCCCCAGCCTCAGAATGACAAGACAGGGACCACAGCCCTGGCAGTGGTGAGCAGCTGACATTGACTTCTAGACGTCTGCACGTGGGAAGGAGAGGACTGGGGACCAGGAGCTTTTGGACTCTGGAACTGGCTTAGATTGGGGGCGTGGTTTTGGCTCACACCGCCTCCATGCTCACACACACAAGCATGCGGTCACACTCAACACCAGTGCACGGCTTGTGCCCCAGTAATGTGGATGGCCTCAGAGTTGGTATTGGCCTTGCTCTGAGCTGCCACTCGTTTCCTGTGGTCCACTCCACTGAATGTGCACAGCCCCTGTGAGGGAACTGGTGTCTCCCCTGTCCCCACGTGCAGAGGAGGAAAGGAGACTCACATGGCTAGTGAGTTGTGAGGTTCAGATGTAAAGACAGGCCCTGGGTGCCTGGCCACCATGTCCCTATTGCTATCAGGGAATATTGTGACAGAGTTAAGAGGTTAACCCTGGCTTAGTAAATAAGACAAACCCATTGAGAGGAGGTTGAGTTAGTGCTTCCTTCAACACCATCCACTGGTATTTAACCTTCAACAGTTAAGCCCTGGCTGGGTGTGTTGACTCACGCTGTAATCCCAGCGCTCTGGGAGGCCAAGGCAGGTGGATTGCTTGAGCTCAGGAGTTTGAGACCAGCCTGAGCAAGAGCGAGGCCCTATCTCTACTAAAAATGGAACTTGCCGGGCATTGTGCTGGGCACCTGTAGTCCAAGCTACTCGGGAGGCTGAGGCAGGAGTTTGAGGTTGCTATGAGCTATGAAGCCACAGCACTCTAGTCTGGGCAACAGAATGAGATTCTGTCTTAAAAAAACTAAGCCCCATCTGACAAGTGGCCCAGCACTACATTTCAATGCTTGTGAACAGTTTGTTAAATCTTCTACCCTTGCCTCTGCAGGCTGAGCGCAGGCTGCACAGATGATTCCTTCATACTCCCCAGAACCCCCGGGCATCAGTGTCACTCTGCCTCTCTTTTCTTGTCTTTCAGGCCAAGGAGGATACAATTAGGACAATTCTGAGAGAAATGGAATGCATTGCCCTTCCTTGGCGTGGCCTGCAGTGCCTGGTGTGCACCGTGACGGACACTGCCTCGCTGTCCCTCAGCGCCCGGCGTGCACCGTGTCGGACGCTGCCTCGCTGTCCCTCAGTGCCTGGCATGCACTGTGACAGACCCTGCTTCGCTGTCCCGCAGGGTGTCCTGCAGGCCAACGTGTTGTCATTACTTCCATTTTACAGACGCAGGAACTGGTTTTCAGAGCAGCTGAGAGGTACAGCCTTAGTCACACAGCAGATGTGGGGTGACAGGAGTGCAGGGAGCCCGGCCACAGTGGCTGGATTGTGTGAGCACCCTCCTGCTGAGCTGCACTGGCATTTCAGAACTGTCCTAGTGACATGCATGGGACGAAGGGCCCTACTTTCTAACTTCTTATGCTGGAAAATAGGGACTTCAGATCATATTCTGCTAAGGAGAACTTAAAGCTGTAAGCAAAATATGTTCTGCTTGGTTGGGTGATATTCAGGGCCGTGTGCACTGACAGTCTCTTTATAGACTATGGCAGGTGAGCTCACTGCAGGATGTGTTCCAGAAAATGTCTGGAACTCATATTTGGCCTGACTTTTTAAGTTATAATTAATAATAATACATAACAGCTGCAGTTTATTGAGCACCTACTCCTGTTGCTGAGTGGCTTATGCCATTGTTTATGCTCACTGCCTACAGTCCCATCCTCACCCCAGGGCCTTTGCACATGCTGGCCTTTGTGCCTGGAATGCCACCTGGCTCTCCAGCTTGAGGTGGTCATCCCTAACCAACCAGGTGGTGCCAGGATACTATCACAGAGCACTGGCTGCTGCTTCTTAGTACCCACCAGAACCTAAAATTTATGTTATTTCCCTATTTACTTGTTTACCTTCTTTCTTTCTCTCCCGTTTGGGGTTGCCAGATAAAATACAGGGTGCTTAGTTATATTTAAATTTCAGATAAATAATGAATACTGATACTTATTCTAAAATTGTTTATCTGAAATTCATATTTAACTGACCATCTTCTTATTTCTTTGTTAATATGAGGATCCTATTCCATGGGTCACTAGTCCATGGGTCATGTGAACCAGATTCTCTGGTCTAGCTAGCTAGCCCCAGGGCCTGTTCACGGCAAGTACCAGTAATTATTGACTAAACATGCCTGACAAATTGTAGTTGACACTTCCAGCCAGAATGTACCCACACCACAGCTCAAGCCCCTTCAAGATGTGGCACAGAGCAATGCTGTCACTGGCCAGGCCGCTGTGTTCTGCATCCCCAAGCAGCATGTCAAGAAGCCCAGCCACCTCCACTCTCCACTGTCAAAAGGCTAGAGTCCAGGTCAAAGAAGGGTCAAGTGATCTGCCTTTGAGATAACTTAAAACTGGGCAGAAAACAAGAGCACTGCAGGCGAACAAGTCTTAGGAGATGAAGCTGCACCCTCAGGTGCACTGGTGATTTGAGGAAGAGGAGGCCATGAGACGGGGGAGTGCAGAGAGATGGCAAGTGTCAGCAGAGGCAGCAGGTGTGACCTCATAGGAGCAGCACATCCAGGAGACATGTGTGTCACCATGGAGACCCGACACATGGGCCAGCCAGCCATGGAGGCAGGAATAAAGTATCTGCAGGGACCATGTCAAAGGAGAACAGGAGAGTTCAGTGTTGCCAGCATGGCAGAGCAGACTAAGGGCTGCAGACGGCTGCCCGAGTATCTAATGGACATGCCAGTGAGGGAAGAAGAGGTCAGCATCTGTGGGGCCCATAGGTGGGGGGAGTTCAGGAGCGTTCCAGAAGGACGTCAGGTGCATCTGGGGCAGCTCTTCAGGTTACACAGCTGATGTGTACACATCTGGTACACAGCTGATGCCCCAGAGAATGTGCCTTTTTTGTGGTGCTGGGCTGCCACAGAGACCCAGGTGGTGATGCTAGGCTGGGAGTGCTGTCCCAGAGCCACCTCCCAGGTCTATACCCCACTCAGGGAGCCTGATGACTAAGGCCCATGTCAGGGACATGTTAAAGCTCGGAGTTACACTCGGTCTCAGGGGACCACCAGCCCACAGGGGGCGAAACTGCCCACACGCCCTGCCTTGTCCCAGGAGCTTCCTGATGTGGCCGTGGAGACCCTTGGCCCTGGCTCCCAACTCACACCTGTGAACCTGATTAGCAACTTGACTTGATGATTCAAGTGTGAAACTCCACTCAGGCAGATGCTTAAATTCTCATTTTCTGAAGCTTTGCTAATAGGCTGGGAAGCCTACACCGGCTGCAGGTGAGGGGGGTTACCATAGATGTTGCTGACACAGGGCACTGTGGCCTGGGCTCTTTGAAATGACCTTGGGAGTCAGGAGGTCATTTGATCTAGCCATTCATTTGCTTGTAAAATCAAACACTTTATTTAAGTGGATATTTCTGAATGCTAGAATTACAGGTAATTTTTAATTTTTGTTTCTACATTCCCCTACTTTTCAAAATTTCTACAATGAACCTTTTTTTAACCTCTTAAGAAAAGGATGAATGGGGGAGGACGGAGGATGGAAGGGAGGATGCAGGCAGTGATGGAAGTAAATATTAGTGAGATTATTTACTAACTGCCCTCTCCCCTTTAGCCTGTCAACCACAGGAGTCAGGTTTGTGGTCGAGGCTGTCCTCTGACCCTGAGCCGTTTGAAATGTCGGGCACTTACACCGTAGCTCTGGGCCTCTGGATCCAGGAGGTCAGCTGGTGGGCAGATCCTGCAAGAAAAGACAATGTCACAGGCCATGGGCAGCCTGGAACAACCAGCTTGCAGCTGGTTCAAGTACAAGTGGGCAGATTCAGTGGATGTCGTGCCTTTGGGTAGTTGTTGGCATCTACTTCCTCTGCCATGTTTCAGGACTTTCTTGTTCCTGGGACTATGAGTTTTGTTTTTCAGGCATCACCCCCACCATGCCCCTGTGGCTGGAGCATCGAGCTGTCTGCTGGAAGGCGCCTTCCTTCCCCTCCCACTGCTGCCAGGTAAGATGTGCCGTCCTCTCCTGGTGCTGTGGGTCAGCCCTCCGTGCCCAGGCCCTGCCTGCACATCTGCTTTGCACAGGAAGAGCAGCAGCTCTGAGCAAGGAGCAAGGATAGAGGACGTGTACCCGACTGTGTGTTAACTCTAGAGACACTGAAGTAGGAGGAGATGGCAAAGAGGGGACAGCAAAGGAACAAACAGAGACCAGGGAGGCCTGCGTTGGTGCTGAACACCTCCAGTATGCAGTGACCCCAGACGCCACTATGGAAGGCCACAGTCCCTGCCCCAGATGGGTCATGGTAACCAGGAAAGCCATATTTGAGGCAGGTAACACCAGCCCGCAGAAGCAGATGTTTGTTTATGAGGCTGCAGGAAGGAAAGGGCAGCCAGACTCTCAGGAGGAGCTGCACTTCCATTTGCCTCCACTGCCTTCCGTTCTAGGAGGTACAGACAGACCACACGACAGGATCAGAGAAGGCCACGCAGGGACTGGGCCAGTGGGCCTGCCTGGTCAGTGTGGCAATAACATGGCTCAAACTGCCCAATTCCCCTAAGACTAAGCCACATTAAAAACAAGCAGAAAATTGGCTGGGCATGGTGGCTCATGCCTGTAATCCCAGCACTCTGAGAGGCCGAGGCGGGTTCATAGCTCAAGCTCACAGGCTCAACACCAGCCTGAGCAAGAGGGAGATCCTGCCTCTACTGAAAGTGAAAAACTGAGGCAAGGGCATCACTTGAGCTTAAGAGTTTGAGATTACTGTGAGCTATGACATCACAGTACTCTAGTAAGTGCTGCAAACTGAGACTGTCTCAAGAAAAGAAAAAAACTCAAGCAGAAATAAACATAGCTGGCCTGCACAAAGTATGCTCCTCAAAGGAAATCCTATAGGACTCATTCAGCTGGGATAGAACTTGGGCGTTTGCCCACATTAAGTGACCACTTGCTCTTAAGACCCAGCAGTGAGCAAAATGGGCCAATTCATGCCCTCGTGGAGCTCTGAAGAAGGTTAATGATCTCAATGCAAGGCTTGGAGGCTGCGGTAAAGAACCAGGAAAAGAAAACCAGGAGAGCACCCCCTGGGGCACTGGCCACACAGAGAGGACAGCCCAAGAGCCACCAGGGCCAAGCCTGGGAAGCTGCCCTGGGCAGGGCAGGGAAGCGGCCGCCGCTTAGTCAGCTTCTGCCTATTTCTAGTGGTGTCCATTTGAAGCCATCTAATGGCCCAGTTCCTGAGAAAGTTCCGGCAGCGGGCCCTGATTGCCCTCTGGAAGGCTAATTAGTCCCAGAAACGCTGTGTCTGTGGGGCCTGCGGGCCGGGGAGCCGGCAGCCGGCACAAACGGCAGAGACGGCATGGGGCTGCCTTCTAATGGCTTCTGAAGGTTGCTCTGTGTTTGATTGACAAATGCCATGTGTGCCCCATGCGCAGGGCTTTAGCCTCTTCTCTGAGCTCTCTCTTGTTCACCTCTAAAACAGGTTCCCCTTGGCTTTGATTTCATACATATGATTTTATCAGCCCCTGTTCTTTAAAGAGGAATTGCGCGAGTCTTAATACCTCATCCCCACACGAGGCGCGAACAGTCCAACAGTCCACGGTCGCTCACTCCTGGCTCTAATGACTGCAGCCGAGTCCTCCAGCCCCAGCCACTGCGGGGGATGAGCATGCAGCCGCCGGTCTCCACTCACCCTCCTCCAAGGCTGGTGCTCACCTGCTGGGGACACTGAGCCACAGGGATGAAAGGCCTGTAACTGCTGTCATTAAGGCCCAGAAGCCCACAGGGCTCTGCACACTCAGCAGCTAAACTCCTGATGGGACACAGGCCTGGGCCTTAAATAGCCACGTTGTGTTGAAGGACGGTGCTGGAGCTCCAGGCCCAGGGAACCACCAGGGCCACTTGCACCTGGGTGTAGCCCTCAAGGACTGCAGCTCCCCCGTCTCCCCAAGCACAGGCCTCTCTCCTATGATTTCCATCAGCAGCCCAGGCCCTGCCTGCTGAGATCACTGTCCCCTCTTCCCTGTCCTGTTTGAAGCTGAAATAAAGTGCAACTGTAGCCCTCAGTGTCCCCTCGCCATGTGATAGCCATGCTTAACTTGTGCCCTCCTCCCTCCTCATCTTCGGCCCCCAGCCAGCCTTCTCTTCTCCAGGCAATTCCGGAAACTTCTAATTGCTTTTATCAATCTTCTCTTTGAGAGGCACTTTGAAGCTACATAG
>CAUYPK010023022.1:0-17482 GCA_963574355.1 Loris lydekkerianus
CTAAAACTAGACCTACCATTCGATCCTACAATTCCTCTACTAGGAATATATCCAGAGGACAAAAAAATCACATTATAACAAAGATATTTGTACCAGAATGTTTATTGCAGCCCAATTCATAATTGCTAAATCATGGAAGAAGCCCAAGTACCCACTGGCTCATGAATGGATCAATGAATTGTGGTATATGTATACCATGGAATATTATGCAGCCTTAAAGAAAGATGGAGACTTTACCTCTTTCATGTTTACATGGATGGAGCTGGAACATATTCTTCTTAGCAAAGTATCTCAAGAATGGAAGAAAAGTATCCAATGTACTCAACCCTACTATGGAACTATTTTATACGAAAGCTATATATATTTCATATGAAAGCTATAACCCAATTATAACCTAAGAATATGGGGAAAGGGGAAAGAGAAGGGAGGGGGGAGAGAGGGGAGAGGATGGGTGTAGGGAGGGTGATTGGTGGATAAAAAAAAAGAATTTGTGCATGTCATCAACATGGAACATTTAATACAGCAGTTCTCAACCTGTGGATTGAGACCCCTTTGTAATAATGAAAATACACCCTGTATATCAGGTATTTACATTACAATTTAATAAAAGATTACAGAAACCTAATAGGAGAATGTTTAAATTAAATATGATATCTTTTTTAAAACTATAAATTTTTTTTACTTGTGTTTTTTATACATTGCCTGTTACTACCTGGTTAGGAGGTGAGATCATTTTGTCAATCATTACTCCATCACTTCCCTGCACAGCCATCCTTGATGTCCATAAGACAGAATTAGATACTCCCTGCTGTCTGATCCCACAGTGTATCTGCCATAAGTGCCAAATAATTGTTAGTAATCTGTGAGTACCTATCTATAAGTGTGGTATAATGAAAACAAAATAGTTGTTGGAGTGAAACCAGGTTGGAATTCCAAAATAACCAATTGCTATTTGCATGATCACAGATGAGCAAATAAACATTGTGAGACTCAGCAAGATACACATTAAAATTGTTATGGTATTATTGTATAAACACATATACAGTAGTGTTATAGTATTACTGTGAAGATTAAAGGCAATAATATGTTACCACCTGAAACATAGTAGATGCTCAATTTAAGGTTTTATACAAGCATTACCCTTCTTTTTTAGAACATAAATAAGCTATTTTTATCTGTTTAATTACTATATTTACTATAAAAGGCTAAACATATTTTTAAAAGAAAATGGAAAAATTACAAATGCCAAAGTTAGGATTTCCCACACTGTCACATCTTGTTTTGATAAGTCATCATTAGTATTCACTTTTTCTTCAACTTTGCTAAAGATGCTGTTTTGACATCAGTATTTGAAAAAATGCAAACATTGAGCAATTTATGACCCTTGCAAAATGTTCCTGGTGTTTTTTCTTCACTATTTACAAAGATAGACTAATGTTCCAGCCTAATTAACGAGATAAGGCTGAAGCATTAACCCAGGCAGAAAAATCTAGTTCTGCCTGTTCACACTTTATGAAGGGTGAGTGTGCCCAGGAGGCTGAGTCTTTCGTACACGTGGAGTCACAGGCCCTGCCCAATCATCTAACTGGGTTTCTCACCACCCTTCAGCACACTGGTCAAACCAGATTTCAGCCAGTCTCTGATCCTGTCTCTGTCCCACCTTGTCATCTGAATTTTCTTCTACCAGAACTGCATTTTCTCACATTTTATCTTGAAATCTTTGCAACTCTACTCAGTTCCCATATTTTTCAAGAAATATTTCCCAAATCATCTACCTTACTTACTCCAATATCCCTGTCCATCCCTGTTCTGTAAAGAGAACAGAAGCAATCTCTTCTCTTCTTTTCTTTAAGGATCCACTGAAAGAAATAGAGAAGGTCCAGTGATTAAAATTAAAAAGCTACTAAACAGTCAAGGAGACAATCAATAGAGTAAATAGACATCCTACAGAATGGGAAAAAAAATTGCATGCTGTACATCTGACAAAGGGCTTCAGAGTCTGTAAAGAATTAGCCAGAAAAACAATCAAACAACCCATTAAAAAGGGGGTAAAAGATATGAAAAGAAGCTTGTCAAAAGAATTAGATTCATAGCCAATAAATACATGAAAAAATTCTTGATGGCTCTAATCATCAGGAAAATACAGATCAAAGCCACAATGAGGTATTGCCTAACTTCAGAGAGAATGGATTTTATTTAAAAAAAAAAAAAAAAAAAAAAAAAAAAATCCCAGAAGAACAGAAGCTGGGATGGATGCTAAGAGCATGGAACACTATAATGTGTTGGTGGGAATGAAAATTAATACAACCTCTATGGAAGTCATGTGAAGATACCTCAAAGAACTAAAAGTAGACATGACATTTGATCCAGCAGTCCCATTATTGGGTATTTGCCCAAAGGGAGAAAAAATGGTCTACTTAACCGTACAAAAAAACAAAATAGTGAACTAAAATCTTTTGTAACAACCTGGATGGAATTGGAGGCCATTCTTCTAAGTGAAGCAATGCAAGAATGGAAAAACAAACACCACATGTACTCAGTGTTAAGATGGAATTCACTGATCAACAGAGTCAATGGACAGATTGATAAAAATTGGCATGGGTATATGTGGGAACAGAGGTAATCAAGACTCTGTGACATTTCCAAGATTCAGCTGACAACTTTTACCAGCCATGTGCACACTTGGTAGTAAAACTCAACAGACGATCAGGTAGGAGGGAGCTCTCGGGTACAATGGGTATAAAGCACATTAACCAGGTGAAGGGCACACTTACAATTTTGACGCAAACTGTACAAAAATAATTCATGTAACCAAAGGATTTGTACCTTTGTAATATTCTGAAATAAAAGAAAAATATTTTAAAAGAGCAGTAAGAAAAAATAGAGATGGTCTACTCAAATTTGAATTTTAATAAACAATGAATAATTTTTAGAATTGGTATGTGCCCAGTATGCCATATACTATTTGTGGATGATCTGAAATTCTAATATTACTGGACACCCTGCATTTACATTTGCTAACTCTGGCAATCCCACTCTCTTGCGGTGCAGTATTATGTCACTTATCTTGTATCACACCACAATTCACAAGGGTCACCAGACAATAGCCTCTTTGCGGCCAGGAATAGCATCTAACTCATTTGTTTCACTACCACCTCTACCTCCCCACTCCTGGCTTCTTCACCAAATACCCAGCACAGCATCCTAATGTCCTTGAGGGGCAGGAATAGGGCCCATACTCATTCTTTCATTCCTTCTTTCAGTTATCCAATATCTCCTAAATTCCTACCAGGCTCCAAGCAATGAAGCAAGTTCTGGAGATGCAGTTTTAATCAAGACACAGCTATTGTCATTGTCAAGTAGTTTAGTTAGACATGAGCAGGGTAGATGGTGGATGCAGTTAGGCTATTGTGGCTATTTTGGACTGATTTGGGTCAGATTGGCCTAAGTTATTATGGGAACAGGGCTATTTGAGACCTTACAGGTGGATTGTTTTGGGAAGCTGGTTGCTTTGGGAGACAGATGAATGTCCGTGGGACTTTCTGACATGGACAGATAGATACAAATTGGTATGGGTATATGTGGAAACAGAGGTAATCAAGACCCTGGTAAATTGCCAAGATGCAGCTGACAACCCTCAAAAGTTGTATATAAAATCCAGTACTGCACTCTCCATGATACCTGCAGTCCTTAGGATGAGACCTAGCCTGCTGTCCAGGTTGTTAAAATAAACATTTCCTTTCTTACTAAAACTTTACTTGTTCTTGTTCTTTTCAATTATTTTGGCAACTAGGTTGAGGCATCACCCTGCCCTAACATCAAGGAAACTCCCAGCTCATTCAGGAAAACAGATAAGTTGGAAAGCACTTCCATCAGTGTAGTAAGTTCTAAAACAGAGTGAGAAGAAAACGGGGACAGCATCAAATCCAGGCTTCAGGAGAAGAAAACAACAGCGAGGCTGAGACCTAATAATTCAATGTAGACATGTTGCAGAATTCACCTTTTACCTCCTAAATCTATTTAAATGACACAAAGAAATTTAAAAAATGCAATAATAATAATAATAGTAGAGAGAAGCCATCTACCCAGAGAGAACAGCAGGAACCAAAGCTTAAAGCAAGAGAGACAGTGACATTAATGTGTAGTTAATTCATCAAATCTTCCTTTGGTTCATTGTTCTGACCCATGGATGCTGCTGTCTTTGAGGCCTCATGACTTTTCTTCATAGGTTTTTCTCAAGGACTTCAGGGATGTCAGCTCTTTTTCCCTCACCACGTCTGCCTTCCCTGAACTCCAGGCTTTTTTTTTTTTTTTAACCTGCATGGTGAAGTCTGAGCATCTTCTTCAGAAATAGAGAGCAGGGTGTGACCAGCTATTTCTAGGCACCTTGCCTTTCTGCCATTCAGACTTACTTCCTGTTGCATCCAAGGTTCTTTCTTAATTTTTCCCTCCATTTGCTCCTTCTAACTCCTGTTGTCCCACTGAGGCTGACTCCCAGGAGCACTACTTTCTGATTCACTTCTGGGTGATTCCACTCACACTCCCTTCTGCATTTCCTATGTAACAAATCACATGCTGTGCAGTTGTGATGATGACAACAAAAGTGCCATCATGTGAAAAAATAAATCATGTCTCTGGTAAGATGGGTAAAAAGTGAAGGATGGTGTTCTCAGGTAAAACCCACTTAATAATTTAATAATAAATAATTTAACACAGATACTTTTTTTTTTTTTTTTTTTTTTTTGAGACAGTCTCACTGTTACCCTTGGCAGAATGTCATGGCATCATAATTCATAGTAACCTCAAACTCTTGGGCTCAAGCAATCCTTTTTGCCTTGGCCTTCTGAGTGGATGGGACTGATCATAGGCACCTACCACCATGCCCTGCTAGTTTTTCTATTTTTAGTAGAGATGAGGTCTCACTCCTGCTCAGCCTGGTCTTAAACTCCTAAGCTCAGGTAATCTACCCTCTTTGGCCTCCCAGAGTACTAGGATTACAGGGCCTTTGTGGCCCTAATTTATGCCTCACAAAAAGCAAGCACTCAGTAAACACGTAAAGGGTTTACATCTAATTAAATCTTCAGTTCTGATTACATATTGTTGTAATTAATCTTCAGTTATGGCCATGTGTTAGAATTAAACAAATCATGAACCCTCCTCAACTTTTTGTACCAAGTATGAAACCAGGAATTTTAAATGTTATGCAGGGATTGTGACAATAGGGTGTTCTGTGATACTGTAATTTTTTGCATCAAGTTGACTGGACCAGGGAGGTGTGGTCTCAAGACCTTTGGTCAAACACTTTTCTGGGGCTTTCCTTGGGGGTGGTTTTGGAAGAGATTGACAATTAAATGTACTACATAGACTAAATAAAGCAAATTGTTCTTCCTAGTGTGAGTGGGCTTCATCCGATCATTTGAAGTTCTGAATAAAACAAAAAGGCTGACTTTCCCATTAGTAAGACAGAATTCTTGCTGCCTGGCTGTCTTCAGACTGAAATATCAGCTTGTCCTGGGTCTTGAGCCTTCCAGCCTTTAAACAGGAACTACACTTTTGGCTTTCCTGGGTCTCTAGCTTGCTCACTCACCCCACAGGGTGGAGAACCTGCATGTGGTCATAATCATGTGAGCCAATGCCTTATAATAAATTTATTTATATACACTATGTATGTATAAGATATACATATGCATATGTGTATATATACACACATATATCCTATTGGTCCTGTTTCTCTGGAGAGCTCTAACACAATATCACAGGAAAGGAGATACTTGAAAGTTATTTCGATTAGAATACATGCCTTTAATTTGCGTTATAAATCTATCATAATCCAGATACTTCCAATCTCCCTTGGTAATTAGTTCACCTATAGTACATGTGGATGACTTAATTCTTACAGGTCATTTTCCAAATTCATTGTCAAGAACCTTTGAAGAATATTCTTCATTTATTTGATAGTGATTGATCCCCTAAAAATGGCCACACAAATGTTCACCATATATATATATATATATATATATATATACATACACACACACACACACACACACACACACACATATATATATATATATGACTATGAAGCTGTCAGAGACACTGAGTTATATTAGAGGGGTGAGAAAAGAGGGAAAGATCTGTGAGCTCTGATATGCAGGATAAAAAGGAAATAAAACTAGGTTATAGCTAATTAATGCTTTCTTATCAGACCCTCTCATGTTTCACAGTGTTGTGCCCAAGTAAAGATTTTGGGGAAAAAAAGAAGAGTTAGGAATTTGGAAGCTGAGGATGGGGTAAAAATTGTATAAGGTTTTCAAGGACATTGAAATATAAAATTTATAATGCTAACAGGATCTACTTCCTAGATGTCCTGCTTGTGCAGATACACTCAGAAGGACCCTGAATGGGGCTGAATATATTTTTGAGATTCTTAATCATTTTGAAAACAAGAGACAAATTTTCATGTAGCACTGGGCCCTGAAAATTATGTAGTTAGTACTGCTGCCAAGTAAAACTTTCTTAGGTTTAATAACCCAGTAAAAGTCAAAAGTAAATATTTATCCAACTTTCTGCCTAATGATTAATTTAATTTCCTAATAATAGCAAAGCAACCTGAGGTTCCAAACTCTCAATGCTCTCCATGTGGATGGAAAGAACCACAGGCAAAAAGTGGCTAAGCAACAACCTTCTGGAGCTATGAGCAATCAGTTCTTGTGCAGAGCTTGAGAAGAGAGGCAGATTTCTATTATATTATTAATTCTTGCAAAAGTTTGGACAGTTGTTTCTAAAATTAAAGACTAGGCCTCTAATCATGGGGTGACGTCTGTCCTTTCCAGTGAAATGGCTTTAAAATCCCCAATCTAGGATCTGAGTGAGGTAACTTGGCATTATTGTCAAAACTTTTCTGGGTTGTCCTTCACCGCTGCCTTCACATAGTATAGGAAAAAGGAAATGCCAACAACTTGTGAGTTTATTACTTGCTATACAAAAGTAATCACCCTTATTTCCATTTCAGGCATTAAGACTGATTACACTATAATCTCTATAAATTGACCACCTAAGGGACTGTAACAAACTGGTCAACATACAGAGATGGTCAACACCAGGAACTAAACCTACTGTACTGGTATGTACATGTGGTGCATGTCTGGTCTATGAAAATTAGGTCTATGAAACTTAAGGAGGTGGTCAACTATTGAGGTTCTACTGTATTTTATTTTCATATTAACACACACCAATCACATACAATCATATAAACTCAAACATACATAAATGGGCAAAATGACAAAGCTTTATATTTGTAGACCTATTTGTATTCAAAATAATCTGGATATATATTAAAAAATAAAGGAGTTTGGATTGATTCATTTTGTGAACTTTCATCCAGTAGGACAGAGGAGGGTACTACTAAACAATTTGATAAATGAAAGGCCTGAACGCTAAAAGTGAAAGTACTCTTAACCTGCTCCAGAAATAAAATACTGAACCAATATCACTGCTGACTCACAACTTCCCCAAAGAACTTGAGCTTCCCTCCAGTGGAAGAGCCTCAGAGTTGCACCCCCACACATTTCATTCCATACACCCACTCTCTCACTCTCCTTCCAGTCTAAGTTCCAGGCAATAGGATTATGTTAGTCAGGGTTCTCCAGAGAAACAGAACCAATAGGAAAGAGATAGAAGAGAGAGAGAGAGAAATTTATTATAAGGAATTAGTTCATGAGATTATAAAAAGGCTGATAGGCCCCCAAATCTGTAGGAGACCCCAGCGAGCTGGTGGTAATAGCTCCAGTCTATAGGCAAGCAGGCTCAAGACCTAGGAAGAGGCCAATATTTCAGTTTAAGATTAAGCAAGAAAGAACTCATGTCCCAGTTCAAGACAGTTAGGCAGGAGGAGTTGCCTTTTACTCAAAGGAGGGTTGGGCTTTTGTTCTATTCAAGTCTTCAGCTGATGGGATGAGGTCCACCCACATTAGGGAGGGCAATCTCTCCTCATTCAGTTCATTGAGTCCATTGTTAATCTCATTCAAAAATACCCTCATGGATACAAGCAGAATACTGTTTGACTAAATATCTGGGAACCCTGTGGCCTAGTCAAGTTGACACATAAAATTAACCATCTCAAGACTGTAACTGGTGGGAGGGGCCATGATGATGGACCAGAAGCAGCCTGCACACACCACACTCATGAAAGGATCAAAAGTGGCAAGAAGATATTCACCTTCAGATCATCTAGGACAGAGCATTAGGAATCAACAGAGAGGTGACGGGAGGCTCCCAAAGTGAAGGAGAGGAAAGTGGGGTGACCTGTCTGGAAGGATCAGAGGTACACAAGGAAGGTGCCCACACATGGGGAAGGGATAGAGGAGAAAATCCCAGGGCTCCAATGTCGCCCATGGACTTTGCCATTAGAGCTGTGGGAAGGCCCTGCCACTACCACAGGCCTCTGACACAGGGAGCTCACTGGAAACTGTGCAGTGACATTGTTCTGAAGAGAAAGCACAGCAGGGTCCTGTTGGCTTATGAACCCCAGGGCACTGTGGCTAGAACCATTTTGAGGTCCCAGCCCCAAAGTATTGTGTTCATTCAAGAATTAGATGAGTTGTTGCTGCCTCCTCATGATTCATGCCAGGCCAGGGAAGGAGCAAGGATGCTGGCTGCTATCATGTGCCATGTGGGAAAATGCTGCACACATACCCCCCACCACTAGGGGACCCAGGCAGGGTGGGCACCCATGAACCCAGCTCCTGCTGCTGCTACCTTGGCAGCCCCACCCAGCCACAGCTGTCATGGGACCAAAACAAAGAGAGCACGGATGGCCCCAGACACTCGCTACTGCTATCTAAGTGGTACAGCCACAGCCACTATCACCTCAGTAACATACTTTGGTGGGATAAATGCCTGTGCTGCTGCACACTGACTCCCACATGTGATTGACAGACCTGGGCAGGGTGAATGCTCATGCCATATACCTACCACCCATGACAACCACAGGGGAAACACAGGAGAGCATCAGGGTTAAAGGCCCATAGTATACTCAACCATCTCCTGCCTGGTCAATCTTTTTTTTTTTTGTTTTTAATTACTCAACAATTATTTATTTTTATTAATTAATCTGCTGTGTGCCAGATACAATCTCATCTCCTTCAGTCCTCACAACACCATGGCCTGCCTGGTCAATCTTCCAGAATAAGACTCAAACACACCATCCAGGGACCTCTCCCACTCTTGATTGAGCAATAGAGATCCCAACACAGTACAACAGCAAAGCTGTCGGTCTTGAACTGAGAGAAGAGGTGTCAGATGAGAAGGCAGCAGCATGAGAACTCTAGCAACAAGAAAAAAACAACGCATATTGACACCCCCCAAAGGATCACAATAGTTCTCCACCAATGGACACCAACAAGAAGGAAATTGTTAAAATGTCAGATATGGAATTCACAATATGGATGGCAAGTAAGGGCAACGGAAATGGCAAGAAAGCTGAAAACCAACACAAAGAAATCAAAAAATAATTCAGGATATAAATGAAAAATTCACTAAAGAAACAGAAATATAAGAAAATATACAATAGAACTTCTAGAAATGTAAGAGTTATTTATGAAATTTGAAAATAAAGTAGAAAATTTTAATAACACACTAGTCCAAGCAGAATAAGGAATTTCATAACTTGAAGACAAGGCTTTCAAATTAACCCAAAGATATTGAAGAAAGAAACAAGGAAAGGCTGAGATGACAGATAGAAATAGCCTGTGCAAGCCACTCTCAAGGAGAGGATCGAAAGTTGCAAGGAGATGACTATCTATGAATGGAGCATTGTAAATAATCAAAAAAGCAATGAAAAAAAAAAAATGAAGAGGGTAATGAGATGACCCACTCAGCAAGATTGGAAGGTATATGGGAGGCATCCACATGTGGGGAAGAACAAGAATAGAGAACCCTGGGACTCCACAGTCACCTTAAGGTCACTATGGCCCAATCACAGGTTGGGCCCATAATCTGTGGTGGGTCCCACACCACTGCAGACTTCCAGACTGATCCAGGAGCTGCTTGGAGTCTGTGTGGTGACATTGCACCAAAGTGCAGGCACAGCAGGGACCCAGTGCCTTCCATTTGTTGTTTGTTATAATTCATGCAGTCTGAGCTCTTGAGTCCAGAGCACCTGGTCTATACAGGGCTAAGCTTTGCTGTAACCCCTCTATATCACCTAAGCTAAGCTGGAAGGGGAACAGGGGAGCAGATGTTTTTGTGTACCCCATGACTGAGAACCAAGCACCTCTTCTCCACACAGGTGATCCAAATAGAACAGGCACAACCAAGGCTGCCTGAGAAGCCCCATGGCAACTGCCTCAGTGAGGTATGTCAGGGATACAGCTACAACTACCTGGAAGCCTGGCCTTGTGCTGCCACCTGGCCATCCATCCCCTGTGGCCTCCACACACCAACTGGAAGGAATTATCCCTGTAGTCCATATCTTCATTGCAGACCTGCTAGCAGCATAATGTCATTGCAACTGGGCCAGGATGATAAAATGCCCTCAACCCTAACACATATGACCATGGCCTAGATAGCCTCAACAAGATGCCACTGCCACTGCAATAGACAGACCCAGAAAGAGCAATCCTACAAAACCAGCTCTGCAGAGAGGGACTCACCAAGCCTTCCAACCAAGTTTCTGACAACAGCCTTGGGAACAACTTGCCATTCTGCATGAAGATCATCCAGCACCAGCTTGAACTATGGCAACCACAGGAGAACAGAACAGCTGCACTACATGATCTCTGTTAGCCACTGTTCTCCTGCTGGCTCAATCTTCTTCAGCAAGACACAAAAGCACCATCTAGGGACCTCTCCTTCTTCTCACTAAACAGGAGAGTTCCCGGCAAAAGAGAACCTATGTGTCACAAAGCTATCTATACTGAGCTGAGAGATGAAATTTCAAATAAGAAAAAAACAAAACAAAACACAGAAAAACATGAAAAAACAAGATAGTTTGGCACCTCCAAAGAATCACAATAGTTATCCAGCAACGGACCCCAACCAAAAGGAAATTGTTGACATATGAGGAATAAAATTCAGAATATGAATGGCAAATAAATAGTATTGGAGAAAAAACTGAAAATCAACACAAAAAAGTAAAAAAAAAAAATACTTTCAGGACATGAACGAAATTTAAAAGTTGTTAAAGAGATAGACAAAATAAGAAATGATACAACAGAACTTAGAGAAATGAAAAAATTATTTAGGAAATTTCAAAATACAGCAGAAAGTGTCAACAACAGGCTAGACCAAGCAGAAAGAAAGAATCTTAGAACTCAAAGACCAGGCTTTCAAATGAACACAATCAGTCAACGATGCAAAAAAAAATGATGATGAATAAATAATCATTTAGAGAAATACGGGACTATGTTTAGTGAGCTAATATATGAATTATAGGTATCCTTAAGGGAGAAGAAAAAGCAAAAACCATGGAAAATCGATTTGAAGAAAGTATTGAAATGCACAGAAGTACCTTGTACATGGAACAGCACCATACATACCCACCAGTGTAAAAACACAAGAAAATTAAAGCTCACAACTCTTATAAAACAATAGCATTAGAAGGAAAATAAAACAAAGTATCATCCAACACAATGAACAGGACAATATCTTATATGTCAATACTAACATTAAACATTAATGGTCTTCATAAGCCACTTAAAAGATATGGACTGCCTAAACATATGAAAAAACAAAAGGCCAGTATATTCTGTCTCCAAGAAACCAATCCACCTAACTCACAAAGACTCTCAGAGACACAAGGTAAAGGAACAGAAAATAGTACTACATCAAAGTGTAAACCAAAAGTAAGCAGGTGTAGCCATTCTCATACCAGATAAAATAGACTTTAAATCAGCAATGGTAAAAAATAAAACAAAGATGGTAAAGGGAGCAATTCAATGAGACATAAAAATCCTAATTATATATGGATTTAACATAAGAACTTCTAGATTTGTAAAACAAATTCTATCAGCTCTCAGGTAAGTATTAAACACTAACTTAACTTCTATGGACATTAACACCCCACTGACAGGACAGATCATTGAGGCAGAAAATCAATAAAGAAATTACACTTAAATAGGACTGTAGAACAAACAGACCTAACTGACAAGCACAGAACATTTTACCCAAAAAACTACTGAATGTACATTCATCTTGGTAGCACCTGGAACATTTTTCAAGATTGATTGTATCTTAGTCCACAAAACAAGCCTCAGCAAATTAAAAAAAAAAAATCAAAATCATACCATGTATCTTTTCAGACAAGAGTAAAATAAAACTACACATCAACTCCAAGAAACTCTCAAATCTATACAAAGTCATAGAAATTAAATAACCTGCTGCTCAAGTATCTTTGGGTCAATGAAGAAATTACAATGGAAATCAAAAGATTCCTTGAACTAAAAAACAAAGGAAACACAAGCTATCAAAAATCTATGGGATCCACCAAAACCAGCGTTAAGGGATAAAGTTCATAGTTGTAAATGCCTACATTAAGAAGACAAAAAGATCACAAATTAGAAACCTAATGTTTTATCTCAAGGAACTAAAGAAAGAAGAACAAACCAAACTCAAACCAGTAGAAGAAAAAAAACAGCAAAGATCAGAGCAGAACTAAAAATACTGGAAACCAGTTATACCATGGATTCAGCCATTTTAAAAAAATGGAGATTTTACATCTTTTGTATTAACCTGGATGGAGTTGGAACACATTCTTCTTAATAAAGCATCACAAGAACGAAGAAGCAAGAATCCAATGTCCTCAATTCTAATATGAACACAATAGATGAACTAATATAAGGGATGGGGTAGGGAAATGAGGTACTGGGGAGAGGAGAGGTAGGAGGGGAATGGGGGTCACAGTGCATGGCACACCTCTTGGGGACAGGACACAGTATAAGAGGAACTTTATCTAACAAATGCTATCAGTATAACCTAATTCTTTGTACCCTTAATTAATCCCAAACAATAAAAATAAATAAAATAAAAATAATGGAAACTACACACACACAGTACAAAGGATCAATGAAACAAAAAGTTAATTCTTTGAAAACATAACCAAAATCTATAGACCACTAGCTAGATTAACCAGAAACAGAAAAGAAAGAACCCAAATAAGCTCAACCAGAAATGAAAAAGGAAACTTTATATGGATACCAGCGACACAAACTATCATCTAGGACTACCATGAAAACTTCTATTCACACAAACTAGAAATTAAGAATAGATAGATAAATTTTTGGAAACACACAACCTCTCAAGCCTGAATTAGGAAGAAATAGGAATCTCAAGCAGCCAATAATGAGTAGCAAGATCAAAACAGTAATCTCCCTACAAAAATAAACCCAAGACCAGACAGATTTACAGCTGAATTCTACCACATCTACAAAAAAGAACAGGTGCTTATGCTACTAAAACTGTTTCATAACATAGAAAAGCCAGGTATCTTCCCTTATGTATTCTACAAAGCCAATATCTTTGGATACCAAAGCCAGGAAAGGATATAACAAAAAGAGGAAACTATTGACCAATATTCCTTGTAAACATACATGCAAAAATTCTCAACAAAATATAAGCAAACCATAGCATATTCAAAACATATACAGTCCCTTACAAGAGAAAAACACAATTAAACTCAAGTAGAGGGAAGGGGGAAAGGTGTTCAATAAGCATGAGTGCTACCTAACAAACACAAACAATGTAACCTAATCGTACCCTTGTCACATCCCACTCCTGACACCACTTGTCAGAGCCCAAGACTGGCTAGGTCTTGGGCCTGGCTTAACTAGGTTCTGGACTCAGAACCACTAAGTTACCTTGCTCAGGTCTCTTGGGTGCCTGAGGGCTATCTACTTTAGCTGGAGAGAGAAAGTGTCTTAGGGAGAGTAAAGCAGTCTTCTTAAAAAGATAGATCTTAGTCTTTAGCAGAGCTGGGTAATCTTCAACAGATAGATGCCGTGCTGGTGTTCTGCAGGCAGGAGAGGAGTCAGAGTAAGCAAGTTCATGATAGAATGCGCATACTCCTGACTGCCATCTCCTCCAGCCTAATATAAGGCTGATCTCGTGCCTCTCGACACCACAGGTGTAGAGATTGCCAATTCACCACTGCTCTCATCTCGTGAGCTCTCATACTTGTTTGGAGAGCTAAATCTCTCTCTCTCCATACCCTTTCCACCAAGGTGTTCCATTATTGAGCTATACAGGTATTTCTTATAACTCCCACTCCTCCTAGCCATAGGCTATACAGGCTGCTACATACCCTTATATTAATCTGAAATTTTTTAAAAAAGATAATACATCATGATCAAGTGGCCTTCATTCCAAAGATGTAAGGATGATTCAACATATGTAAATCAATAGGTATAATTCACTACATAAACAGAATTGAAAACAAAATTCACATGATCATCTCACTAGATGCAGAAAAAGCATTCAATAAAATCCAACACCCCTTCATGATAAAAATCCTCAACAAAGTAGGCATAGAACATACCTCAAAATCATGTATGACAAACTCACAGCAAATGTCATACTGAATGTGGAAAAGTTGAAAGCATTCCTCCTAAGAACTGGAACAAGACACTGTGGCCTTTGTCACCACTTCTATTCAACATAATACTAGAAGTCCCAGCCAGAGCAATTAGGCAACAGAAGAAAATTAAGGGTATTGAAATTGAGAAAGAGAAAGTCAAACTATCCCTGTTTTCTGATGATATGATCTTATATCTAGAAAACCCTACAGATTCCATCAAAATACTCATTAAATTGATAAATTAAATAAAGTCTCAGATTATAAAATTATTACACACCAATGACTAGATCTCTATATATTAATAACAAATATGCTGAGAGTTAAATCAAGAATTCAATACCATTTTTAATAGCTACAAAGTAAAGAAAATACCTAGGAATATACTTAACCAAGGAGGTGAATGATCTCTACAAAGAGAACTATAAAATACTGGTGAAAGAAATCATAGATGACAGAGCAAATGAAAAAACATGCCATGTTCATGGATTGAAAGAATCAACATTGTTAAAATGTTCAAAGTGCCTAACATGATTTACAAATTCTGTGCAATTCCTTTAAAATTATCATCATTTTTTATGGATCTGGAAAAAAAAAATTCTGATCTTTATAGGGAACCAAAAAAGGACCCAAATAATCAAGGCAATCCTAAGCAAAAAGAACAAATCTGGAGGCATCATATCACCTTATTTCAAATTACACTTCAAACCTATAGTAACCAAAACAGCATGGTACTGGAATAAAGATAAACACATAGATTAATGGAACAAAAGCCCAGAAATAAGGCCATATAGCTACAACCAACTGATTTTTGACAAAGCAGAAAAAAGTACGTACTAGGGAAAGGATCCTCTATTTAATAAATAGTGCTGGAAAAATTGAATAGCTTCATGCAGAAGAATGAAACTGGATCCCTATCTCTCACTACATACAGAAACTAACTCAAGATGGATTAAAGACTTAAACATTAAGATTTAAAACTATAAAAGATCTAGAAGAAAATGTTAAAAACTCTTTTAGACAAAGAATTTATGAGTAGTAAGAACCCCAAATCAAATACTTCAATAATAAAATTCAGTAAATGGGACTTAATTAAGCTAAAAAGAGTCCTCACAGCAAAGGAAATAACATAGTAAACAGACAACATATAGAATGGAGGAAAATATTTGCAAACTACACATCCAACAAAAAGCTAATATCCAGAATTTACAAAGAACTCAAACAAATCAGCAAGACAAAAAAAAAAAAAAAAAAAAAAAACCTCATATAAATCTATTGAAAAAATTGTTCAAATTTTTTAAAAGTAAAATATTTTGTTTTCTTTAAAGGGACTGTAACTAGAAGCCTCTGTGCCAGCTTCTAGGACAACCAGTCCACTGGCTGCTGCTGCCTTGTTCTTTCCTTCTCTGTCTGCCTGAAACATATATGCTGTCATCTGGACCATGAGAATGAAGGATATACCTCAATAATGGCCAAGGAATTTGAGGCCCTCACGATTCTGTGGAGCAGAGCCTCCATACAAGTCAAAGACAACACATCCCCATCATCTCCACAAGAGAAAGAGAAAACCTCCACCTTGCTTAAGCCACTGTGGTTTTGCAGGCTTCTGCCTTTCACAGTCAATTCTAACCCTAACAGGTGTACCTCCCTTTTACTCCCATTGCACAAGATTGAATAGAATTGCAGACTACACAATCATTTAGATAAAATACCTGTGATGAGGAAGAGAGAAAACCACAAGACCTGTATCCCACCAACTAGTGTCCAGTGAGGAAAATTTGTAAAGCACAGTGATGTTTGCACAGCCTGTCACAGCATTACTTCATTTCTTTCCAAAAATAACCTTGAAAAGCAGAGAAAGGTGATGTTTTTATCCTCATTTTTCTCTCTGAATAATCTAGGATTGTCCCTGCTTAGATGATAATTAGATTTTAATCAATTCTTCATATTAAGCTAAGCAAACACAATCAGAAACCAGTAAACAGTGTAATAGCTTATTAAATAGAATGCTATTTCTTTGCAAACATTTATGGGAGTTTTAAAACATTCTTATAACGTCACAGCTCATAGAAACCTCAAACTCCTGGGCTTGGCGCCACCCAGACCTCCATAAGAGGTGTGCAGCAAACCCTGACCAGTGACCCGCACCCACAGGGGCTCCACATTACATGACCAGGAACTGCGGGAGCAACGCAACCCTGCGTCCCCCCTTCTGTGTCCTCCCAGCCTCCACACTAGCTCATCCATCTGACTAGGGACTCTGGTAGCTGCCTGCCCTCTGGAGCCCTCCCGGCCTCTGTGCAGAGCCCTTCTCCTGGCCAGAGATTGCTAGAGCCTTGGGTTCTCTATGCCAAAGTCACTGGGCGCCAGGCACAGAGAACCGTGCACACCACCCCCAGCTCTGTTGCTAAATCTGGGGGTGTCGCACACCGGAGTTGCTTCCACAACCAGAACTCCCTAACTACAGCATCCCCAGAGGAACTACAGAGGGTCACTCCCTACAAAGATCCAGCAACAATAGAGTGATCCCGCTGGGGTCTAATCTTGGAGAGACACCTCCGAACTCTGAGGATGGCCAGAGGCAACGGTGAAAAGCAATCATGAGGTGAAATCAACAGAAAAACTCTGGCAATATGAATAATCAGAGTAGATCAACTCCCCTAAGGATCAATGGGGCAGAAACAGCATAAGACCCCATGCACAAACAAATAGCTGAGATGTCAGAAATTGAATTCAGGATCTGGATATCAAATTAGAATTCCAAAGGTTATCTCAAGAATTCAACGGATTCAAAGAGCAAATGACCAAAGATTTTGAATCATTGAGACAAGAAGTTGCATCCCTCAAAGATCTGAGAAACATAGTAGAATCCCTCAGTAACAGAATGGAGCAAGCAGAAGAAAGGATTTCTGACAT
>CAUYPK010023023.1:0-30139 GCA_963574355.1 Loris lydekkerianus
TTGTTCCATTTGTTGTTTACTGATGGTAATGCAGGGGTCCCTTACCTATAGTTTATCTTTCCTGGGTATTTTTTGCCTCCTTCCCCCCCCCCCCCCCGGTGTGTTGAACCAGTAGATATGAAAACGCTGTCAGAACAACTGGGTGATCTTCTTGCTGAGGAATGGGGGGGAAGGTGGCTCAAAGCCCCAGCTTTGTTGTCACCTTCTTGCCACATCTTCCGCCCCTGTTTGAGCTCCAGGTTGGATTTTTTGATGACAAGGAAGTAAACTCCATGCTCCATGAGAACCATTTAGGGAAAAGAGAAGTTCACTTCTTTGATCAAGCAGTGAGCTGCTTTTTTGACCCAAAGAACAAAAGTGTATCTAAAAGAAATGTAACAGGAAACAGGGCTGAGGATAGAAAAGAGTTTTAAAGAAATGCTCCAAAATTCAAAACCTTTCCAAATGATGGTGAAAGGAAATGCTCATTGGAGCATTTTGGACTTTGGATTTTTGAATTAGGGATGTTGAATTGATAATGTAATGTGAATATTCCAAAATCCAAATACTTCTGGTCGCCAGCATTTTGGGTAAGGGCTATTCAACTTGTACCAGTTTGAACTTGTCAACCCAGAGGAATCGTACTGTGGGTTCATTTCTGCCCTCTCACACTAAACAACCCCTTCTTCTTGAACATGGCCTTTCTGATGCACAGATGATTGTGTTGTAATGTACAGCATTTTATTTTTTTTTTTACAAAATGAAAGCAAGAGATCCTTATTTTAAACTTTCTGAATGTCTTAACTTGTTCAGAATTAACTTCTCCATCTAATGAAACTATATTCAATGGGAGTGTGTAGACAAGAAAATGACCCTTGTAGTGATCTTGGGTTTCACTGAGAGCCTCAAGGCATGCTGGGTGCTGGCCACTGTACTCATGTGATTGCTTTTCAAATCTGCAAGGCAGGATTTGCTATCCATTTTCCAGATGAGGAAACTGAGGATCACAGAGGTGTAGGCTTTTGCTTAGGAGAGCTCAGATGGCAGGTGGTAGAGCTGGTTTCAAACACACATTCGCCTGCCCCTCGGACAGGTTCTTCCTGTAGACACAATGCTGTGACCATCTTTATGAGCAGCATCTGTTACCTTTTCTTCTTTTTTTTTTTTTTTTATTAAATCATAGCTGTGTACATTAATGCGATCATGGGGCACCCTACACTGGTTTTATAGACCATTTGATACATTTTCATCACACTGGTTAACATAGCCTTCCTGACATTTTCTTAGTTATTGTGTTAAGACATTTACATTCCACGTTTAGTAAGTTTCACATATACCCTTGTAAGATGCACCGCAGGTGTAATTCCACCAATCACCCTCCCTCCACCATCTCCCTCCTCCCTCCCCTCCTTGTCTTTAACTTCCATCTGGTTTGGCAGAAACTCTGGCTCAGATGATGTAAAGGAAGTTGGGGAATGGAGCAAAAGCTCACTACTTCAGGAGATCACTACGTACGGAGTCACACCTTGAAGCATGCTTTTTGTTAAACCAACTGTCCAAATTCTAAACTAAACTCTTCCTTGTCTCCAAAATTTATATTTTGCTCAATAAGGCCTTTTGGAGTGGTGATGGTGATGATGGTGATTCTAATGCTGGTGAGACTGGTGATGGAAAAGTGGGCTGCTCGTGACAGTGGTGGTGGAGGTGATCGTGGGGATGGTGGAAGAGATGGTGGTGATGAGGATGGTGGTGGCAGCTTTTTATGATGAGGTTAATACAACCCAGAAACTGGATTTGATTAGTGTAACCATGCTGATGAGAATCTGGGAAAGTGATGCATCTTCACCAAATTTCACCAAGACTGAGGAAGCAACTAGACTCCAATGGGATAATTGATGGTGCATAATTCTTCCTTATCGCACTCTTGGGTCCTCTCTTTTGGCCTTCCCAAGCCCTAGACAGGGAAAGTATGGAAAGAAAGAAAAGCAAGAATAATTTCCACTAAGCCCTTGTACACTCTCATCCTAGAGGGAGACATACTTACTTTTTTTTGAGACAAAGAGGCAGAATCTCACTCCGTCACCCAGGCTGGAGTTCAGTGGCATGACCATAGCTCATTGCAACCTCAAATTTATGGGCTTAACTGATGCTTCTGCCTTCGCCTCTTGAGTAGCTAGGATTATAAGCATGTGCCACTATGTCTGGCTAATTAAAAAAAAAAAAATCTTTTTTAGAGATGGGATCTCACTATGTTGCCCAGCTGGTCTCAAACTCCTGGGCTCTAGTGATTTTCCCATCTTGACTTCTCAAAGTACTGGGATTACAGGCATGTGCACCAGGTCTGGCCATTTAATCTTTTTAATCTCACAGATTTGGAATCGAGTGCTTTCTGTTATCTGAGCCTCAGTTTCCTCATTAGTCAAATGATGCTGAGTTTTAAAAATTATTATAAGGATCTAGTAAGATGGCTCATCACAGATGTAGGCACAAAAGAGACATTTAGCAATCAGTGTCTGATCCACACAATGTAATAAAATTAATCCTTTCAACAACTCCCTGAAGGATCCCCATTTTAAAGCTGTGCAGATGGAGGCAGGGAGGGGTTAAGTAACTTTTAATAGTAGCTGACGTTTATGGGCACACACAGGTGCTAAGTACTGTGCTAAACATTACCTCATTGAATCCTAATGACAACCACATGAGGTAGTGCCTTTATTCTCTGCATTTTACAGATGAGAAGAGTGAGGCACAGGGAGGTTTAAAAACTTGCCTGAGTGGTGAGAGGAAGATGCAGGATCTGTACTCAGGTTACTGACTCCAGAATCCACTTGTTTAACTGGGAATTGGAATGGTGGCCAGTACGGGTCATGTGGCAGTGGGGCCAGATAGGGATCTGGGCAGAGTCTCACACGGATGCAGCCGCCACCTGGGCAGCGTGTCCTTCCCTTGCCAGAATTTGCAGCCGACATGTTCATGCTTCCAAAGGCCGCCCTTGACCATGTGTGTGTGAGGGGGATCCTGGGCCCGGCCCAGCTGCCTTGGCAAGGGTGTTGTGGAGCGGCCATCTCCTCCACACCTGGGAGGATGTGCTCCTTACACTCTTTGGGCTCCAAATGTATTAGCCATTTAAGAAATTAAAAAAAAAATATATATATATATATATATATATATATATATGAAGTTTATGTTCCCTCTCTTAGGTGAAAAAAATAAACCCAGCAAAAAAGAGCAACAACAAACCTCTCCCATCCCTCTGTGACCAAATACATTCTGTGCTTGGTTTCCTTGGGTGGCCTTCTCTGACGGCTTCTAATTCATAGAGACAAAAAACATAAAACAATTTAAGGCATTGGCACACTCAGCTCAGCAACCTGGCTTGTTCCTAGGGGAGAGTTTTTGGCAGGGTCCTCCTGAGTTCATTCTAGCAGGGAGGCTGGGAGGCTCACAGGAACGTTGGAAATAAGGTTTTTTTTTTTTTTTTTTTTGCCTTTCTTCCTTTTTTTCCTTTTTTGCTTATGCTGTTCTCTGCTTGCTGAGCCTAAGAGGTATTTGAGGGAAGTGGGCTGGCTGGATAATTATCTGGCTGGTAATTATAGCCAGTTGTGGAGGAATATTGTGTCTTCCAAACGATCTCCATGCCAGCTGGGAAGCGCCCTCCCCAAACGATGGATTTATGGCTGGCTGTGTGGAGTGGGATGTGTGTTTTGGCTTGTGCACTCGGGAGAGCACAGCCTCTCCCTTTTTCTTTGCCTCTCTTTCTTTAATCTCAACTTCAGAAGGGAAGGAGTTGGTCGTTAATTCATTTGGATTTCAAATCTATGCTTTTTCATGCGAGAGACTCAGGAGCTGTGACGAGTTTGCTCACCATTGTACCTCTAGTATTGAGCACATGGCCGCTACACAACACCCTTGCCAAGGCAGCTGGGCCGGGCCCAGGACCCCCCTCACATACAACTAACTATTCCATTAGTTAATATTGACTAAATTAAATAAGTTTATTCACAAACAAGCATGGATATAACATCAGCCAATATCTACAGAACAAGTCAGATAGGCCAAAGCTCTTTGATAGTTTCCATGTACTAAGCAGTGGATTCCCATTATCACCCCCATTTTACAGAGGAGGAGACTGAGGCTCAGACAGGTGAGTAATTCGCTCAAGGCCACACAGCTAGAAAGTCAGAGCAGGAATTCAAGCCTGGGCAACTGACCACAATATGGACGAATGGGTAGAAGGCTGGATATTGGGATGATAGACTTTTGTAGAGAAACTTAATCCTATCTTTTGGTGAGAGAAGTATCTGGAAGGATTTCATGTTTAAGCAGTGAAATTTGTAGCCAAGGCAGATTTTTTGATACTTTGGCCAGAGGTCCTGCCCATCTTATTGTCATCTCGATTTTTTCATGTCAGAGAAGTTTCTAAACCCTGGGAAGTCTGCACATTTAGGCTTCATAACCTCTCCCTCACTAGGACTAGTTGTCTTGAGGGAACTAGTACAATCATCGCCCCTGATCCCCAGGAGGGGGAGAAACAATCATGGTTGCCTAGGACCAAGGGGTGGGATATCTCTGGCAATGCTTCCATATCAGTGAGTCACCTTGGGAAGCTTAGCCTCAGTTTCTGAGTCTCTCTGAGCCTCAGTTTCTGAGTCTCTCTGAGCCTCAGTTTCTTCATTTGTAAAATAGGGATGCTGCTTATGTCTGTCTTATAGGGCTAATGTGAGGTTGAAATGGATAATGCACGTAAGATACTTAGCAGAGTGTCTCAGAAAATGTGAAATCAAACCTCACCACATAACTATAGTTCAGTGTCCATGGCAGCATCTAAAGTCATCATACTCAGCTGGCTGCCAGCTCATGTAACTAGGCCTGGCTGTTTTCTGTGTTATTTTCTGGGGTTGCAAACCCAAATGTCTATAGGGGACAGGAGCAAACTCAACCTGTGACATGTCAGATCATCCTCTCCCCATGGGATGCTTAGGGGTTTCCCACAGCCCTGCGAGGGAACAACAATGACTCTCATGCCCATTTCTCAGATAAGTCAACTGAGACTCAGGCAGTTAAAGAGATTTGCTCAACGTAGTAGCTGAGGTGAGGCTCTCCTGCCTACAGAACTGCTCAACCCAATGCAAAGGATTGCGTTGAATCCTTTCTGTATAGGTTTTGTACACATTATTTAAATCATTCCCTTTTATTTTACAAGGAGGCATTTTTCCTTTGATGCAATATCTAATATGTTAAATGTTATTTTACATTCTAGAAACAATACCGGGTGCATATCCTTTACCTCTAGCAGGATTTCTCAAGGGCGGCACTCTTGGCATTTCAGGCCGGTATAGTTCGCCGCCACTGGAGCTGTCCTGTGCATTGCGGGGTGTTCAGCCATGTCCCTGGCCTCTGTGGACTGGATGTGAGTAGCACACCCTTCAAAGTTTCCCTTGCGGGAGTAAAATTGCTTTCTGTGGAGAACTACTAAACTATGTCTTTGTGTTCTGGCACGATCATTTCCTGGGTCTAAATGTTTGTGCTGTTTTTTTCTTAAAGCTTCTTGATGCATAGTGCCCAAGTGTCTTCTACAAAAGTTGTACCGGTGCACAAGGGCACCTACAGGGCATGCCTGACGCTGTTCCTCCACCTGTTTGCCCATGTCCACTGTCACCCAGAAAATTCTCAGGGAATCCTTTAGAAGTGCTTGTGGACTTTTAGATTATCCTTGAAGCTTATCCAAACCCATCATTTCCAGGGAAAACTAAGGCTGGAAGGGTCAGGAACTCGATTAAGGCCACACAGCAAGTAAATGGCAAAGTCGAGATTCTTGGAACACTGGCGAACAACAGGTTGTAACTGTCATCTCCAGTAATAGTAGTTTTGATCATTCTCGATCCATCGAGGCAAATTTTATTTCCAGGACTTTTTTTTTTTTTCTCGCAGGTGGTGTGGAATTCCATAAAATAATTTTTTACGGTGTTGGCTGTGGATAAAGGCAGTACTTTGGTGGCAGGGAGTGATGTATCCCGGGCAGTCGAAGGGCTGGTAAAAGTTTATGGGCTTGCAGCCTGCCACGAACTGGGTTTATTGTGCTTTGTAAATTCTCTGTCAATTTTTCTCCTTTGAAGTCAGGAGCGATGGAATCAGTGGTCTAATTGAGACAGGATGGGAAGACGACAGTGATGCACAAGAGAAGAGGGCCGTGCACTCCTGCAATTGTATGTGGCCCGGTTCATGAGCTCCTCAAAGGGAAGAGATCTGTTGACCAAATTCCACTGAGAATGAGCTTAAACTCTCTCCGGGGATGGGCCAGGCAGACTTCCTGACCTGGTCTGTGTCTATCTCTCTGACTGCACCATCCCTCTCACCTCCACGGTTCTCTGTGCTGTAGCCATGATTACCTTCTTTCTTTTTCTCCAGGAGCCGTATCTGCTCCCACCTCAGGGCCTTTGAATGCACCTTTCCCTTTGCCTGGGACTCCTTTTCAAGAGCTCTCCAGATGGCTGGTTCCTCTGATTAATTTCGGTCTCTGTTCATATGCCATTGCCTCAGAGAGACTGCTATGACCACCCTAGGTAAGAAACTTTTCCTCCTAGGCACTCTCTATTGTGTCAGTTGAGATTTCACCATTCACTCCATGAGCTTTTCTTAGATGTTTACTAATTCATGACACGGTCTCCCTGTTGGAGCCAAGGACCTGTGTATCTTCTTTACAGGCTATTTTCAGTGGCTGGAATCAGATGGGCCTACAATAGCTACGCCCTGATGGAATGGAATAGTTGAGGGACTATGCCAGGTTAAGATCTAGAGAGATTTAATCAGAGGAGGGTGATAAAATATGGGCACATACAAAAATCACAGGTGACAGTAGCATTGACTGGTAGAGGTGTGGTTCACAGAGATGTTGTGACCGTCTGAGGATGGAGGTGAGGTCTCTGGGAAGTTTTCCTGCAAGTGATGATGGCATTTGAACTGGACCTTCAAAGATACAAAGGGTTTGAATGGGTGGGAAGGAGTAGTGGGTGAGGCATTTCAGGCCAGAGGGTTGATGGAGGCTTTGTGAAAGGTTGAATTCCTCTATGGAGACAGACACATGGTTGTTTGGTCAAGGAGGCTGAGTTATTGGAGCCTGAAGCTGAGGATGCCCTGTGGTGCTGCCAGCCTTTGGTGCTTGAGTCTTGGATGAAGACCTGAAAGGTACATATTGAAGTCCAAGAGAGCTCTGGAGTCAGATGGAACTGGGCTTTAAAAATTTGCTGCTGAGTAGCTGCATGACTATGTCAGTTAGCTACTGCTGTGTAACAAACCACCTAAAGCTTGGGGGTTATAACAATAACCACGTATCTAGCTCATGGGTCTGTGGATTGACTGGGAGGCCAGGCTCAACCTGGATCTTTCACGTGTTTGCAGAGATTGCAAGACAAGTAGAGAGAGAGATAGAGGCAGAGGGAGGGAAGGGGCAGAGATGTTGGGAGAGAGTGTGAGAGAGAGAAAGAAAAAGAGAGGTGAGAGAGGGAGGAGATTGCAAGATTTCTTGAGGTCCAGGCTTGGAACTAGCACATTGTCACCTCTGGCACATTGTACTGGACAAAGCAAATCTCGGGGTAAGCTATGGTTTGAGATGTTGGGAAATATACTTCACTACTTGATGGAGATAACCACAAAGTGTCATTGCAAAGTGTGTGGATCCAGGGACAAGCAAATGATTTTGACCATTTTACAACTTACTAGGGAGACTGTGGGCAGGTGATTTAAACTTTCTGAGTCTTGTTGTCTTAATCTGTAAAATAAGACTCAATGCACAGAAATTTCTTAGCGTAGTACCTGGCCCCACTCAATAAATGGTGACCATCATGGCTCCACCAGCTGTTACCATCACCACCATTATGAAATACTCTTGCAGTGTTAGGTGGAGACAGAAGAACTGACTTCAAATATGATTGTCAGCTGTGCAAGATTAGGCAAGATTCTAGATCTCCATTTTCTACCTGTAAAATGGGGAATCACAGTAGTGTCCTGTCTACCTCACTATGGTGAAAGCCCATTGCAAATCCAGAGCACAACTCAATTCAACAAGCATTTATTGAGTGCCACTGTGTGCAGGCATTGTATTGGATGTTAGGGGTATAATGATTAAGAAGAATATGCTTCCTTAGGGTCTAGTGGAGAAATAGAATTACAAAGAACTCTCTGCAGCACAATACAATGATCCCTGCTGCCGGAGCAGCATGTAATGACAATAAAATGATAATATATATATAATGATACTTGTGGCTAAAATCATGCCCACTATTTGCTGAGGGATTCCAAGCTACTGGTGTCTCTGCTAAACACAGGAACTCACTGAATGTGGCAGTTAAGAGCACAGCCTCTCCCAGTGATTAATTCTGTTTCCACCATGACTAGACTAGCTGTGTGACCCTGACAGGTGACTAAACCTCTCTGAACTTCAGTTTCCGCCTCTAAAATGGGATCAGGGACAGTGATAGCCTCATAGGGTGGTTGTGAGATTAAACGGGGTAAGTGCTAGCAAGTGCTCAACCATGTGAATACATATCTTATGTCATCCAATTCCCTCTGCAACCCTGCGAATGAGGACCTGACCCCCATTTTGTGGATGAGAAAACTATAGCCCTGAGGATCCTGGGGTACAGAGGTCTGGGAACACCAAAAAGACACAAAATATTCCTGGCCAGATCAGAGAGGCCATGGCAGCCTCTAATGGAGGAGGATCTATAAGTGCACTGGGGAGTTTCTTTCTCTATCTGGTCAAGCAGGGGCTGTTTGCCTGGTTCTCTCTTTAGGAGATTTTAACACTGCTATCATAGTCATGTGGTGTACAGGCTCTGAGGTGACCCCTGAGTCATGTCCTTGTATATTTCCTTCCTCTTGAATGTGGGGAAATCCTGTGACTTGCTTCTCACCAGTAGAATATGACAAAGGGAGATGAAATGTCACACCTGTGATGATGTTACCTTGCATAAGACTTAGTCCTGGCAGACTAGAGCCAAGGACTGGCCTTGAACGTGGAAGCTGCTTTGATGTGAACTGCCACATGGCAGGGAACTGTGGGCAGCCTCTAGGAGTGGAGAACGAGTTCTGCTGACAACTACATGAACTTTAGACGATAACCTGGAGGGGAATAGGCACTGCCCATGTGCTGGTGGTAGCCTTGTAAGGCCCTGAGCAGAGGAGCCTGCTAAGTTGTGACTGGGCTCCTGACCTTGCGGGTAATCAGCAGGTGTTGTTTATATGCCAGCTTGGTAGTAATTTGTTATGCAGCAGTGGAAGACAAATTCAGATGGGATTGGCCACCCTCTGCTTTGTCAGTGATCATTCCTCCTTCCAGGTCTGAGTTCCACTAAACTTAGCCAAGAGGTTGCACATCTCAGCGTGTAGTTTCTGTTTCTTAGAGACCATCTCACTTCACAGGGACTCAGAAGCTGCATCCAGCATCAGCTAACTAGCTCTGTGTTTTGGGGAAAGTTGCTTACCCTCTCTGGGCCTTACTTTCCCTGTCTGTAAAACTGGGGCAAAGTAGTAGCACTAGGTCATAAGGGTTATAGAAATAAGGGTTACATGACTAATGCATGTAAAGAACAGAATGGTGCCTGGATGAATAGTTAGCAATCAACATAAGTATTAACAATATTGCACAAATAAATAGGATGTTGTTACTATCATGATCATTGTCCTAGTCTTTACAATAGATAGTAAACTCTCCATTTTATAGAAGAGGAAATTGAGGGCTAAAGGCAATAAATGGCTTGCTTAAGGCACCAGGTCTATTTGATTGCCAAGTGGGGATTTGAACCTGTTCCCGATGTCATTTCTCTTCCCCCTGCCTCCATCCTGGACCCTTTGTTGTCCACATCTCAATATGTTTCTACCTAGTGTATCTTTGTTTAAACTCATGACTTGGTCATCTCTAGTCGACATTTGTCCACTCATGGCTTAATTCCCTCCTCTAGGGCCGTCCCACCGTGGGGCTCGCCTGACAGCTCACCTGTCAGCAGCTCGCTCTGCTGATACCAGGGACCCACATGCCTTTGTCTGAGCCTGCGGTGGGGACTAGACCTTATCTGTTTATGTTCTGAATCACAGAACTTAGCCTTCCATCTGTTACAGAGTAAAAGCTCAGCGTATTTATGAATAAGTGAATGAATGCATGAATGAATGAAGATAACAATTAAAAAAACAAAAAACAAACCAAGGGCTTTGAATTTGGGATAAATCTAGAGCTGCATCTAGCTCTGAATCCTCTGAGCCTAGATAGGTGCTAGGCAGGTTCAGTGAACGTAGACTTGGCTGCACGAAGATGCTGATAGCAAATAGAGTTCCAAGGGAATCCAGAACCGGGAGCTCCTCAAGAGGAGAGCAGGCCTTTCCTTATCTTGGTATTTCTTTGTCAGATGCGTTGTGTGTGCTCAGGCCCTGTTTGTTGGATGGATTACTAAGTGTATGCATGAATGAAGATAGCAATGCAACAATTGCCACAGTGCAACTGAGAATGTGAGCTCCTCAAATCAAAAGACCAATTTACCATCCTCGTTGTATCCCCAACATCCTGGGCAATGCCTGGTAGTTCTAGGTCCTCAGATCCCAGAAGTCAGGACAACTGACCATCAGGCCTTGGGCAGATCACCCAAACCATGGCTTGAGCACCACAGAGAACATGACTGCCCCTTACCCGCCAGGGCTACACTTTTTCTGCCTTCGCAAAAAAGGCACTAAAAACCACTCCTGTGGTTTGAAGCACCAGCTCCTCAACGTTGTGTAAACACAGTTTTATGTGGTTAAAAACGTATTTTTAAAACGTCACTAATTACCCAATAGCCTGTAACCACTCTTTCAAGGATTTAATTGGTCTGTCACGTAAATACCAAATTAGGGGCCCTGGAGAATGGAACAGCAAGAGTTCTGGCTTCCTGAGGCCTTCTGGCTACTGCTCTCTCGAGGTCCACTGGAGACACTGAGGTCCCCTGCATCAGCGGCCGCAGGAGGAGGAGGGGCGTGCTCAGGCCTCATCAGGTCTGTGGTACTCTGGCCTCCAGGTGGAGCTGGGGCTGGCACACAGGGAATTCTCAGGCTACTAAGCTTAATGGGAACCAACTGGCCTGGCCCCTCCTCCATGCCCACCAGAATGTGATCATTTCAAACCCAAATGACTCACATATGTGAGTCTCTGGCCCCCCACTTTACTATTCACCCCAAATAGCCTGGCTTGCTATGGTCCTGTCTTTACTATTAGAACAGCTACAATTTGTTACAAGTTACAGGAGTCTGGGTGAATAGAATTCATTCTAAAGGATCCAGCAATCCCCATACCCAATAATCGTTGATTTTTTTTTTTTTTCATTGATTTTTCTATTGCCTCAAAATACAGGGCTGACTTTTTTTGCCCCTCTGGATAAAACAGCTTTTCCTTCCAGGCAAGATTTTGGACACCAACTATTATCTGTTTCTTTGGAGGTTTCTTTTTATGACCTGCCATCCACATGGGAAGGAGAGGAGCATGTTGGCTGCTCCTGGCTGGACAGTAGCCATTACTTCAGAGACGTGGCTTCAGAAGGAGCAATGTTCATGGTCCTCGGTCCTCCAAGCTTCTCCCTGAAACCGGAGTCCTGGCTTGACCCTGGGGTGAGTTTTAGAAGTCAAGGTTACCCAGCTTCGTGAAGCACATGTGCTGTTTCTTTCTTCTTGATGACACCAGTTATCAAGTGTCTACCAAGTGCTATGTACAACTTAGAGGTTTGGCAGGGAGAGATGGTTAAATGTGAGTTCTGCCTATGAGCTGTGAGAATGCGGTCAAATCTTTGGCCCATCTGTGCCTCAGTGATACACTCTAGAAAATGGGTGTAATACATAGTCATGGATCAGTAGGGAAGTTGTTGTAGGGTCTAATTGCAAGGTCTACACCCCACCAGTGGCCATTATTACTTATGGGTTTATCTCCTTACCTGCAGGATGGGGAAAAAGCATATGCCTCATTGGCTTTTGTGTGTGGGGGGGCGTTTAAAGGACTTCATGTACACAAAGCACTTAGCACAGTGCCTGGTGTGTTCTAGGTTGTCAAGATGTGTTAATAATTCATTTCACAACCCTTCATTATTATTTTCACCTCATCTCATTTGGGTCATAATGTGGCTTGGAAACTGAGGTGGTGCAAAAGAGTTAGATAACTTGCCCCAGGTCATGCAGCTAGGAATATGAACACAGATTTGAAAGTTGGTCCATGTGACTCAGAGTCTGTGGGCACCTGTTCGCCCTGACATCTTAGCATGGTTCCCAGAGAAGGTACTAAGTCGTGGACACTTAATGGTCACTAAGAAAGGTTTATAGGGTGTTGGTTACAAGAAAAGAGGCAAATGAACAAAGACAGACCACTATTCCTGGAAGGAGGGGGATACTCAGGTAGGTGTGAGGATTTGTAGGGCTGGGAGGCTGATACTTTTAAAAGGGTACAGAGAAAAAAACAGACATACACAGAAAAAGAACAAATACTTTTGTTTGTTGCACTTAAAAGGAGCCAAAATGGTTGATGATGCTAATATTTTAATTTTTTTGTTTGTGTTTCTTTGGCTTCCATGATGGTAAAACAATTATAAATGTATGTAACATTTTACAGATTTTCAGGCTGGACACAATGGCTCATTCTGTAATCCTAGCACTTTGGGAGGCTGAGGCAGGAGGATTGTTTAAGGCCAAGAGTGTAACACCAGCCTGGGCAGCATGGGGAGACCCTGTTTCTACTAAAAATAATAAAATTAGCCAGGTATAGTGGTGAACATCTATAGTCCCAGTTACTCAGGAGACTGAGGCAGAGGGATCTCTTGAGAATGGGAGTTTGAGGCTGTAGTGAGCTATGATGACCACTGTATTCTAGCCTGGGCAACAGAGCAAGAGTCTGCCTTCTAAAAAATTTAAAAAAGAAATAAATTTCTTTTTCTAACAGTAATAATTTAAAAGACTTAGTAGAGTATCTTTCCTCGGATGCCTTAAAGAGAGGTTTTCCTTGAGGTGAGAGAATACTATTTATTTACTTATTTATTTTATTTTATTTTATTTTTTTGTAGAGACAGAGTCTCACTTTACCGCCCTCGGTGGAGTGCCGTGACATCACAGGACTTATAGCAACCTCCAGCTCTTGGGCTTCCGCGATTCTCCTGCCTCAGCCTCCTGAGCAGCTGGGACTACAGGCGCCTGCCACAATCCCAGCTATTTTTTGGTTGCAGTTTGGCTGGGGCTGGATTTGAACCCGCCACCCTCGGTATATGGGGCCGGCGCCCAACTCATTATTTAAAGATAAGTTGGTTGAATATTATTTCTAATCAAGACATTTGTGATTATTAATGACAAATTAAACATTTAGAAAAATAAAAGAAACTTAAGACAATTAGTCACAGTTCTATCCAAATACAACTACATTGAATGTTTTGGAATGTTTTTCTTTCAATATTTTTTCTCTAAGAGTTAGAAAAAAAAATGCCTAATTTTCATAACACTGTAAAGGTAATTTTGTATACTGCATTTTCTTTTCTTTTTTTTGAGGCAGAGCCTCACTCTATACCCCCAGGGCAGAGTGGGTGACTCACAGCAACCTTAAACTCCTGGGCTCAAGTGATCGTCTTGCCTCAGCCTCAGGGCTGAGGAGTGCAGGCGCCCACCACAACGCTGGGCTATGTTTTAGAGATGGGGTTTCCCTCTTGCTTAGGCTGGTCTTGAACTCCTGACCTCAAGCAATCTACCCACCTCAGCCTCCCAGAGGGCTAGGATTACAGGCATAAGGCCTGGCGCCTGCCTGTGTACTGCATTTTTCTGTAATATTTTAGCAAGCTCTTCAATATTACTGTATGGTCTTTCTAAACAAATTTAAAAATAATTCCTCCGAGTAGGGATGTACCAGAGTTGATCTTTCCTCTAATGTTGGTAATCCACATGCTGTTTTTCATTCTTCACTATTCCAGAGGAAAAGGCAATGAACAACTTTTTCTGTGTGGAGGTATTTTTTCTTTTTTCCTTCCTTCCACCCTCGCCCATCTTCTTCCCTCTAATTTTCTTCATTCTTGGATTTTACTTTGGGTTGACTTCTTAGAAGAGAACTACTGAGCCCAAGCTGTGGACATTTTAAAGCCCCAGATACCTCTTACCAAGTCAGTCTTTTTTTGGCCAATACATTCTACATGTCATCTTGAGGCCTCTCTTATTTTCCAGTTTCATAACTACGGGGAAAGAAAATCGTCATTCACTCTGCATTCACCCACCGACATCTATGGAGCACCCACGATGTGCCAGGCGCTGCTAGCATGCATCTCTAGGCATAACGATTGGGCCTTCTCCACTGTGAGTCAAAAATCACCATGAGTCAAAGGGGCGGCTAAAATCTGAGATGTTCAACTTTTTTCTGGGAACTGGCCCCCAGAATTCTCTGACGGAACCCGTGACTTTTTCTTAGGAGGGAGTGACCAATGATGCGGCATTTCCAGGCATGCCATCTTGTTGTATGGTAGCACCCAGCTTCTGTGGGACAAAAGCAAGCAAATGCTCATTGTTTGAGCTCCTTGGAGTGAATACTTAAGCATCCGAGTAAGCATTAAGCACTCTGCCTCCTCCCTACCACTTCTCTCCGACAAAGCTTTTATACCGAGCATGAGCGCCCATAAATAACAGACCAACCTATAAATAAATACAGCTGGGAGCCCACAAAAGCCCTTGACAAATGCTGTTTATTTAATTTCTCAAGTGTGGTCCATTTGGGATCCAATTGGAAAGGCCTGCTAAGCTTTTAAAAGGCCAGCTTATGTGCTTAATCTTGATTTCCTCTTTGGAGGGGCCATCCTGCCGTCTCCCCCACACCTGCTTAGTTTAGTAAAGGAGGCGGGTTGTCTAGGAGGGCAGGGATTTGGGACAAAGGAGAGTTTCTCAGGCCCTTCTCATTGAGGGGCCGTCAACTCTGGACAGGTCAAAGTCACACCATCATTATTATTAATCTCACACCAGCCCAGCCAGTCTGATCTGTCCTCATTATTCATTTACTAGGTGGGAAGGTCTGGATCCTCCTTAACTGCCTGTTGAGGAGGGAAGAGAAGAGGGTAATAGCACTGTGGAGCCAGTGTGGTCATCTTGCTTCAGAGTGCCTGAATCATTCATTAATTCAGAGGCGATCAAACAGGGCAGCACATCACAGGAGAACTTGCTCTCTGAGCACCCTTGGTCACACTGGCCCTTCAGCTTGTTCCCCAGGGCCAGATGCTCTTCCTTATCCTTGGGATCAGCCTCTCCTCTTGTTCATTTAACTAAGTCCATCCCATCCTTCAAGTTGCAGCTTAAATGCTCTTCCTCTGGGAAGCCTTCCTTGCCTAATGCACCCCCGCCCCCAGTTTCCTTGTTATCTGTTCTTACAGCATCCTGCACCTCTCTTTTATTGTTGCGTTCCCACAACTACAGATTGATTAGATTAGTCACTGTGCACTTATTTGTTGCTCACCT
The DNA here is from genome assembly GCA_963574355.1 of Loris lydekkerianus. Lineage (NCBI taxonomy): Eukaryota > Metazoa > Chordata > Mammalia > Primates > Lorisidae > Loris > Loris lydekkerianus. Next base: position 15,457 of record CAUYPK010023023.1, read on the forward strand.
GCCTTGCTCACTTGAGTTTCACTTCTCACCAGTCTCTTAACTCGGAGCTACTGCTGCCTCTCACCTGAGTGACGGTAACAGCACCTCACAGATCTCTTTGCTTCCCTGGGCAGTGGCCCTTGCAGTCAGAGGGACACTTTGAAAACCTAAGTCACATTGTGTCCCTCATCTGCCCAGAACCTCCCAGGAGCTCCCCTCTCACCCTTTGGGAAAGCCAAAGTCCTTTCAGTGGCTTCCTGGCTCTGCAAGATGAGCCCTGTGATCTCCCTGATCTCATCACTGGTCACTCCCCCCCTCACACAGTCTGTTCCAGCCATACTGGTCTCCCTAGGGCCCCAGAATAGTCCAAGCATATTTCTATGGTTCCCTCAAATAGCCACAGGGTTCACTGCCTTATTTGCAACTTTCTACTCAAATAGCATATCCTCCAAGAGGCCTTCTCTGGTCGCATTGCCCCCTCCTCGCCGTCCTCTCCCTTGGCCTCGTTTCATTATCATGCATTGCGTTTGTCACCACTTCACACACCATGCACTCCTTTAATCAGGTCATCATTGATCCGATTAAAAAGCACACAATCTCCACAAGGGCAAAGTCATTTTTTTAAAAAAATTTACTTCTTCATGGCTATATCCCTACTGCCTAGAGCAGTCCCTGACACATAGGAAGTGCTCTATTAAACTATTTGGCATAAATGAATGTCACATTTTAACCAATTGTATTTGTCTGTCTAACAAGTAAGAAAACTAAATTCTTAAAGTGGGGCTTCTTGACTTTTTATGGGACTTATCATCAGATATCTTTCTATCTGTTTTTCTTTACCAGACCATAGGCAAAGATTCTACAACAAAAGTCTTAGAGATTGCTGGTGGAATATGGTTAGGAGTAGGATGTTCTCCCTGACAAAGACCTAATAGGGAAAAGAATAGAGCTCTCTGAAAAATATGGGGCCAGTGAGAAAGAAGGCACTCTGGGAAGACAGGCAGGGACGCTGCTGTGGCCAGCTTGTCATAGGGCCCTGCATGTGAACTTTTCTGTTGGCTGCCCAAGGAGCAGTGTGGAGCAGAGTCAGACAAAGGTGAGATTAGCTTGGACTGAACTGAAGTGTACTTTTTTGCCCATTATTAAATTCCATGAGAGGCTCTGACCAGTAGAGTCTGCTGCTTAGGATCTTGTTTGCCTACACAGAAAAGACCCAGATTCTTATTTAGTCCAGAAGGCATAATGGGACAGTAGAGAGAGGCTTTGACTTTGACTTTGAATTCTGATACTCCCAGTGTTAAATCCTATCTTTGTCACTCACCAGCTATTTTTAATAACCTTCTTTGGAGAAAGTGTGTCACCTCTGAGTTTTATTTTCCTTAAAAGTAATCATATCTCCCTCCAAAAATCTGTTTGTTTTCTGGACTTCCTTTGGCACCCCTTTTCCTCTCACCTACTGTGTACTACCTATTCTGGTCTTCTTTCAATTTTTTGAGGCAATCCTGCCTCAGGACCTTTGCACCTGCTCTTAACATTTGCTAGAATGTTCTGCACCCAGTCCCACATACTGATTCCTTCTCATTATTTGGGTCTCAGGTCAAATGTTACCTCCCTGACTATCCTTGAGCACCCTATCAAAAATTGCTGCTAGCCACCTAATAATCACTCTTTTGTATCTTCATTATAGCATTTAATATTATCTCAAAGTATCTTATGTATGTATTTGTTTACATGTTTCTTATTTGTCTCTTATCTTCCAGTAGAAGTTAAGTTTCATGTGAGAAATCAAGTTACTGCTTGTTCCCTCAGCATCTAGAACAGTGTCTGGCTCATAGTAGGTGCTTGTAAATATTTGTTGGATGAATGGACAGATGGTTTCTTACAAGGAGAAAATGGATTGCTGCAGAATAATTGCAAAAAACAGCTGTGATTCTTTACTCTGTACTTTTTGCAGTGATATTTTTAGCTCCTTCTGTCAAAAGATGGAGTCAGTTGCCCCATCACTGAATCTAAGCTGGGCTTGTGACTCTGGGCCAATAAAATGCTGCCAATATGATAGTGTGCCAGTCCTAAGCCTCGTCCTCAAGAGGTCTCACATGCTTCTAGTCTGTTGCATGGAACCTTGACTTCACTATGAGAGACATGTGGCCCAGTGACCATTGTTCTTAACACCTAGCCAATAGCCAGACACATGAGTTATGCCCTACCACACAAGCAGCCCCTAACCACCCTACCAGCTGGACACAGGTGCGTAAGTGAACCCAGTTGAGATCAGCTCAGACATAGACTCAGGAAAAGCCACTGAATTTTAAACATTTTATGTGGCACATAGTAGGCACTTGGGAAAAGGTAGCCACTTATTAGTGTGGTAGGTGTGCACTTTTGGGGTGGTCCAAGGGGCCTTTTCCATCTTGGGAGTCATAAGTTTAGCTATGAGAGGCGTGGCCATATGTTGATCAGGATATGTGTCCTCACTAGGCCCTGGGCGGTCCTATTTCTGCTAATAGCAAGTACCTCTCAAGCTTTGCACTTGTTCCTTTGACCTTGGGGTCAGAAGAGCACTGAGTAGCCTTATGTAGACCTGGCTCTTCGTTTGACTTGAATAATACATGCATTTTCCTGTTTCTATGATGTTTTTAGGCCTCTGATTTATGGCAATGAGTGTGCCCCTCTGTTTGCCCTGGCTTTTGTTAATAACCTATCATGAATTATCCACAGAAGAAATGTTCAACGAGCAAATTAGGCATTAACCTTACATTATAGATCAACCACACAATTGGATTCTTCACAGCTACAAATGTGACAGCATAAAGCATTAAGTATTGATGGTCCCAGGAAGGGCTGAGAAAATGAAGGAAGAGAAGCAAAACGACGTGGGGGAGGCAAATAAAGAAGATGCCTCCTTGCAAACCTACTGGTAGGAAAGGAAATTAGTGAGATGGAATCAAATTGCCTGGAAATGGAAACAGAATGTACCCATTTATTGTGTGATTTCATCAAACAAGGAATGAAAATGTAGAGCTCTGAAGAGTGAGACACAATATCATAAGGGCCATGCACTACCAGGGGTCCTCAAACTACAGCCTGCGGGCCACATGCAGCGGTATGATTGTATTTGTTTCCGTTTTGTTTTTTTACTTCAAAATAAGATACGTGTAGTGTGCATAGGAATTTGTTCATAGTTGTTTTTTTTTTTTCTTTAAAACTATAGTCCAGCCTTCCAAAGGTCTGAGAGACAGTGAACTGGCCCTCTGTTTAAAAAGTTTGAGGACCCCTGCACTAGGCTCTTGAAAAAGATTCTTTCTCTTTTCTCTCCTTTTGGAAAATTTATCTTATAAAAGCTATCCACTACTCACCTCGCCTGGCTACCTTGTTAAGATAAGTCATACTTAATTCTTGGTGGAACCAAGTCAGCACTCTGAATATGAGTAATGCATAAATTGGTCAAGTTGTGTAAAATCCTTCTAATAAGTAGCTACGTGACCTTGGACATAATTATATATCAACATATATATGCACACACACATATATGTGAATAAAGTTGGCATCTGTCTGTGTGTGTAGAACTTTGCTGCTCATAGAATGTTTTCTTATCAAACATTTAACTTGATTCACAGAACATACCAGAGAGATGTTCAGGGCATGCTTGATTTTCTCCATTTAGCAGTAGGAGAAATTAAAGGCCATGGAGGATAAATAACTTATCTACTGGGTGAAGCCAGTAGTTGAACTTTAGGTTTTAATTTTAAGACTTTTTCTATTTTCATGATGCTAGTTAACCTTTCTCTTCAAATCACTTCCCTTTTCTGGAATATGATCCTCATTTATATAGTGGAGCATATATGGGGCCAGTCTGCTTTCCCCAGCTTCCTTCTAAAGCACACTGTCCTGGCCTGAGACCTTCTTCAGTAAGAGACCATGTTGGCTATCACATGACCCCCTCCCCCCAACCCAACCACATGCACATTTACCTTAGCCATAACTGATTGGCTGACATGTGGTCACCTGACCCAGAGTAGCCAATCAGCAGGTTTGCTCATAAGCTGAGGGAGACTGGGCCAATTAGATTATCTCTTAGGAATATGAACTAAGTGGTCCCAAGTGTGAGGAAGGTCAGGACTCCTCTGAAGTGGGGCTGGGAAAGACAGAAGCCATCTTGGGGCAATCTTCTGAGGTAATGTTATAAAGATGAGGATGTTGAAGATTAGGGGCAAATAGAGAAAGGAGGAGCAAAGGTGGAGAAAGAGGAGGGAAATGGGGAAGGGGAAGGATGGAGGGATAAAAGAGAAGAATGGATGGGAGAGGAGACCAAAGGATTGATAAATTCTTTGGATCCTAAGATATTATGGTTCCATTTCTAGCGTCTGTATATTCTCACTCCATTTTTCTGTTTGGAGATAGCAGGAAGGGACTTGACAGTGATTTCCAAAGCCCAAATTCTGGGCTTCCTGAGCTCTGCATCTGTATATCCTTGGCATGACAGGGGGCAAAGAGAGAACATGTTATTTCACTCAAAGAAACTATATCTGTATCTATATCGACCTAGTATTTTCTGAAGACTTTTGGATGGTCATGTGGAAGACACTGAGGAGCCTGAGGCTGACTTTCAGGCCCTGATGGAATTGAACGTGAACTCATCATGCCTTTTGACACCATCATAGAGAATGATCAGACTATGAGAGGGAAGTTGGATGGCAGGAACCATGGTAAATGGCCAACTCTACAGGTGTAGGATGCGTCCCATCCCTGCTCAGGTGGATGCCTTGTCATGAGGTCTCCATTCCATACAGTGTCACACATCCTTGTAAGGTACGAGTCAGCACCATGGCACACCATGTAGATGATGTGTTTTAGGAGTGCAGTGCCATTGCTGCTCATGTTACCCACTGTGTCCCTGACATCGGACACCCTCCCTAGGCCAGGTACCAGCAAATATCATGAGGAAGCCAAAGAATTAATCAGGGTAAGTGCTCAAGCAAATCAGCAAGAAAAAATAAAACAACTCCATTAAAAAGTGGGCAAAGACATGAACAGAAACTTTTCAAAGGAAGATAGTCTAATGGTCAACAAACACATGAAAAAATGCTCAACATCTGTAATCATTAGGGAAATGCAAATCAAAACCACAATGAGATATCACCTAACACCAGTAAGAATGGCTTTTATCAAAAAGTCCCCCAACAACAAGTGCAGGTGTGAATGTAGAAAGAAAGGAACATTTACACACTGTTGGTGGGACAATAAACTAGTACAACCTCTACGGAAAGTAGTATGGAGATTCTTCCATGAACTAAAAATGGACCTATTATTCAATCCAGCACTCCCACTACTGCGTAATTTACTCAAAGGAGAAAAGGACATTTTACTATAAAGACACTTGCATGCAAATGTTTATAGCAGCACAATTCACAATTGCAAGGTTGTGGAAATAATCCAAATGCCCTTTAATGCATGAGTGGATTAATACAATGTGGTATTTGTACACCATTTGTACTACTCAGCCATAACCAAAAATGGTGATCTAGTATCTTTTTAACAATCTAGATGAATCTGGAGACTATTTTAAGTGAAGTATCTTAGGAATGGAAAAACAAACACCACATGTATTCAATACTAAACTGGAACGAGTTGATCAACACACAGGTGCACACAAGGAAGCAAAATTCAATGGGAATCATCTAAATGAGTGGGAGGGGTGAGGAGGGGTTGGATTAATTCATACCTCCTGGGTATAATGCACACCTTCTGGGTGAAGGACACATTTAGAACTGTGACCTGAAATGTATAAAACTATGTAACAAAAACATGTTTTCCCCTGTACTATTCTGAAATTTAAAAAAAAAAAAAAAAAAAAAAGAAAGAAAGAATTAATTACTGAGGGCAGTGGAGAAGTGAATGATGTCAGTGACATGATGGGTCAGTTTCATTTTGGTCCCCCCACCTAATGATTGGGGCCATGTTCTGCATGTCCATTGTAAGCATTTCATCCCAAGAGCTGAAGCCATGACACATTAATAATGCATTCTGGGTGCTTGAGTTTTATTAAAACTGAAAATAAATCTACATTAAAAACAAGTGGTGGCTAAATTTCATTTTGCAAAAATTTGCTGTGGTTTTGTCCTTCTTAAGGCTGTTTTTGAGAGAACAGCACATTTGAAACCACCAAATTACTCTTATAATCTCTTCCTTTTCTGAGCCCTGAATTAGTGAAGACATTCGGTACAGTAATTGAGTAGATATTTTTGGATACTTGTGGTGAGGGCAGTCATTCTCACCATAGGTACGTAAGAGAAGGGTGTTACCACCTCTATTCTACACTCCTCTAGGGGTGAGTTTTCATGCAGGAATTTGCTAAGAGCCCTGTTTCAAAGAAAGGACAGCAGAACACTTAATAATCCAAGGTTGTCCCGGCTCCCTAAATCCTCCCACCTGGCCTTCCTTCTTCCTAACATTTCCCATGTGCTTCCTTAGTTTTTCACCTGTCCTGATTTACTTCTTTCTTCTTTCTCCGTATGTTTTTTTTTTTTTTTAATTGTAATAACAGATATAAAATTTACCATTTTAGTTGTTTTTAAACTCACAATTCAGTGGCACTGGAACGTTCACATTTTTGTGCAGCCATCATCACCACTCATCTCCAGAACATTTTTTTTGCAATTTTTGGCCAGGGCTGGGCTTGAATCTGCCACCTCCAGCATATGGGGCCGGTGCCCTACTCCTTTGAGCCACAGGCGTCGCCTTATCCCCAGAATTTTTTTATCTCCCCAAATGGAAACTCCGTATTTATTGAATACTAACTCCCATCTTCCCCTCCCCCAGCCTTTGGTAACTACTATTTGACTTTCTGTGTCTATGAATTTTACCACTCATATAAGTGGAATCATGTAAGATTTGTCCTATGGGTCCAGCTTTAGTCTCTTAGCATAATACTTTCAAGCTTCATCTATGTCAGGGCATAGAGCAAAAATTGCTTCCTTTTTATGGCCAAATAATAATATTGAATTGTATGGTTAGACTAGCTCTTGTTTATCTGTTCATCAGCTGATGGACATTTGCGTTGTTTTTATTTCTTGGCTCCTGTGCATAGTGCTGTAATGAGCACGGGTGTACAAGTATCTCTCCTTACCTTTGCTACCTTCTCCAAAGAAGTATTGTAAGCTCACACAATGGGGAGGTACCCTTCCCCTGGGGTCCACCCAGTTGCTTCTGGCTTTGCTCTTTTATCCTACATCAAAGCCTTTGTTCTCTAGTCATTTTAGCTGGATTTCAGCTTGGTACCCAGTTTTAGGCTGGGTGAGACCAGGGAGACAGGATAAGGAAAAGGTTTGGTCCCTTCTAATAGGTAAATGACAGTCTCAGGTGTTCTATAACGGGGCACACATACATAAGTAGCAGGGCAGGATGCTTCAGAAGAAAGAGCTTGGACTTGGCAGCATACAATCTGAGGTCCAGTCTAGACTCTGGCCCTTACTGTTCTCTGTTTGCCTCATCTGGAAAATGGGAATGATGCTTCCTATCCGCTAGGGCCATCTTGAAGATCAAAGAAAACAACTTATATGCTCAGAGCCAGGCACACAGATGTGTTGGATGCTCCTCAGATCCTTCTGGCCTTGCATAGCACAGACCTCAAATAGTTCAGGCCTACAGAGACCAGAGAAGTCACAGGGCACATTCTTTCCCTAAGGTGTAAGGTGGAGGGTTATTGAAGTCTGGAATCAGGGTTTGTTCCAGGAAGGGTTGGAGGGTGCAGGGACTCTGGCCTCAAGGAAGGTCTCACTCTGTGGCTGCCTACCCTCTCAGACCTCATAGGCTTCCTGCAAACTGCGGCTTGAACTCCATCTTCTTTTACATTTTGAAATCCAGATCCTCATATTAGCATCTTCGGGGATCCCCTTGAGCAGAACTGCTCTTTCTCATTTTTGTTCTTTCTCTCACAAAGTGTTTTCTCTTGCCCAACAGTGGGGAAACTGGGGTTTTACGTGGGAGCTCTATCTGGCAGTTGGAAGGAGAGAAGTCCTGGGTTTAGACAGGGACTTCTTCAGATGTCAAGGCCTGTGCTTGTGTTCCAGGCAGGGAAGTTTGAGCCCATCTCATTTCTTAAACAGAAAGAGGGTGTAGTCTTGGCTGCAGCTCCTTTGATAAACATTTCCTGAGCCCTATCTGCTTGGCTTTGTGTTGGTTGTGTGGATGTAGCAATCAATATCAGCTTGTTGCCCTGGTGGTACCCAGAGTCTTGAAGGAATGGGAAGGACAAGTCAAATGGCAATGACTTGTTAGGATAAGAGGAGTGATGGTGAGAGGCATGGGTCGCCATGGGAGCAGAGAACAGGAGCATCTAACGCAGGGAGGGCTTTCTGGAGGAGGGGCTGTGTGCCTACAAAACGCAGGTGAAGCAGCAAGTCCAGAAGCACAGACAAGGCCTGCCCGGTGAGAGATGCAGGGTGTGTAAATATCCAGATATGAGAAAGAACTTGTCATTTGGGGAATTAAAGCCTAGCCGGTATCACCAGGGAGAGCAGTCTTTGAGGGGTAGAGAGTATGAGAGATGAAGCTGAAAACGTGAGCAGGACCCACATCACAGGGCTGCTATTGGTGTGTTAGAGCACAGGAGCCAATGAGGGGATTTTGGCAGCAGAGAGAGCACCCAACACCCAACACCCAACACGTTGGGTTGTTGTTTGGAAAGTTCCCCTGTGCAGCGGCCCAGTGGAGGGTGGCTGGATTGCACAAAGGCAGTGAAGACAGAAAAACCATTAAAAGACAAAATCAGTCCCATCTTTAAGGCAAGAGGGGCTGGGCTCCATGCATGGCTCCATCAGTTCAGTCCCCCGAACCTTTATTAAACACCCAGAGGATACCCAGCATGGTGACTAGAAGCTGGCTGGCTGATACACAGAGAGTGAGTGCCCGCCTGGAGACATGATGGCTGAGGAGGGAAAAGAGATTTGAAGATGCAGACTGGGCTGGCGGCCGGGGAGGGTCGCTGGAGGGGAAGGGGAGAGGGAGGCATAAAGGTCAGCTGAGGCTCGGGCTTGGCATGAAGATTTATGGCCTCCCGCCTCTTGCTCCTGCTCTGCCTCTCCCCCTCGCCCACCCTCCCTCTCTTTCTGGCAGCATGTTCTAGAAACACACATTATCTCTATTAATACCAGCCACAAGGTCATTACTCAGGCACCAACTTTTCCTCCAGCATAAATATTTATACAGGACTGACCCGTGGCTGCTGCGTTTTTCCTTTTATTTGATTCCTGCCGCCTTTTGTGTCTTGCTAGTCTGGTGGCTAACGTGTTTAGCTCCTCTGTCTGGAGACTTCGGAGCCAGCCAAGTCTCTGGGAATGATGATGGTGGCAGAGAGATACGGATGCTTGGGGTGGGGGAGGAAGGAGGAGGAGGCAGGGTGGGGACCACTTGCCCAACACCAGTACAGACCCAAGGGGTGCCGTGTAGGGGGCCCTTGATAGGCAAATAACAGGCTGGCAAAGCTCTGGAGGAGAAGGCCCCTGGGGATGAGGGGAAGCTCTTCTCTTGCCCTCAACAAAGAAAAAAATCCAAGTCAGAAGTAGACTTGGGGCTTATGGAGCGTAAGCTTGAGGACTTCCACATTTGTAAAGCCCCTGAGTGGGGACCTAGCAAAGTGTTCCCATGGTCATGTATTCTTATAAAATTGGCAAAAATGAGATATTTTTATATAATTTCTCCTAGAGGTTCTTCCTGTGCAATTAGCTACATGCCCCCCAAACCTGGACTAGTTTGTGTTGATGTAATGATTTAGGGCTCTTTTTGCTGAAAGTAAATGTTAGGCTGTAAATATTTCATGAAATAATGCTAATAGTAATAACAACAATAATACTAACTACTCTTAGAATACATGTCAGGCTCTAAGCTACAGATGAAAAATTTTGAACTCAGGGAGGTAAAGTGTTTAGTCCAAAGTCCCACAGCTGATAAGAGAAGGGATTAGGATGCAGAAAACAGGGCTGGCTATGCCTCCCTCTAAACCTCTAAAAGAGGGCATGGAATTGGACATTCACACAAATACATACATATATATATATATATATATATATATATTTAAATTCTGTGTCAAACAACTCTGCAAAGGAAAAACACGAAGCTCAGAGGGGAAAGTGACGATGCTAAATCAGTATAGGAAACATACCGCAAGACAAAATCAGGGGGTGGCACCTGTGGCTCAAAGGAGTAGAGCACTGGCCCCATATGCCAAGGTGGCATGTTCAAACCCACCCCCAGCCAAAACATGAAAAAAAAAAAAAAAAAAAAAAAAAAAAAAAAATCGGGGATGTGGTGTATCTGATGCTTTCCCAGCACCGTGAGCGCAGCCATACTGCAAATAAAGATGGGCTGGGGATGCCCTCAGCACAGAATTATGTTTGGCAGCATGATAAAGAGTGGAGTTTTTTCTCTGCTAATTTTCTTTTAAGTTGTTTTGGCAATTTTTATGAAGGAAATTTCACACATTTCTTAAAGGAAAAATGAAGATGCCAGGGGATGCTCCTTATTTCCTTCTGCAGGTGGGCAGGAGGTGAGGCCAGAGTGGGGGGACAGGCTGCCAGCATTGAGCAGAAGGCGGCACTCGCTAGAGTTGTAGTGGATACTGGTACAGTTGTGATGTTGGGTGCTCAATCAAGTATGGAGCTGGGTAGGGCACCGTGGGTCACACCTGTAATCCTAGCTCTCTAGGAGGCTGAGGCGGTTAGATCCCTTGAGCTCAGGAGTTTGAGACCAGCCTGAGCAAGAGTGAGATCCTATCTCCACTAAAAATAGAAAAATTAGCTGGGCGTTGTGGCGGACACATGTAGTCCCAGCTACTTGTGAGGCTGAGTCAAGAGGATCTCTTGAACCCAGATGTTTGAGGTTGCTGTGAGCTACGATGCCACAGTACTCTAGGCTGGGGCAACAGAGTGAGACTCTGTCTCAAAAAAAAAGGAAGGTGATTTTTCCCATCAACTTGGGGAAGGAGATGGTTTTGATATGGGTCTGCCAGCGATTGATTTATTATGGCCCCGTGCAGTCAAACCTCTCTGCTAAAGATAAACCGTATTTGCAGCTGCTCACCAGCACAAGCATCACCACCTCAGCTCCACCTCAGGTCATCTGGCAGTAGATTCCCACAAGAAGCACGCAACTCAGATCCCTTGTGTGTGCAGTTCACAGTGGGGTTTGCGCTCCTATGGGAATCTGATGCCACTGCTGATCTGACAGGACTCAGGTGGTGTCCTCAGCCTAGCACAGTATCTGGCACGCAGTAGGCACCTCTTAAATATTTATTGCCTGAGTGAGTGAGTGAGTGAGTGACTTCTGGCCAAAGACCACCTCTTCAGAAACATTTGAATTTTAATGAGAGCTCTGAAAATCAGAAAAATCTTTAAAGATCCAAAGGTACAGATCAAAGGACATTGATACAGAGCATAGCAAAAGAGATCTGGGACAAAGGGTCATCTTTTTTAATAATTAGCTGTTAGGACTGTCTTTCCTATGTGGAGGAATGAGGGCTGGACTGTCTGAGTTCCACGTGGTTAGGTAGGGATGGCACAGTGAAGGGTAGAGAACAGAGGGAATATTATTACTAGGAATAACAGCCAGATATCCTGGGCTTAGGTCATGGCTTCACTAGGACTAGCTATGTGTCTGTCCAGTGTGCAAGTAACTCAACTTCTCTTAGCCTCAGTTTCCTCATCTAAAAAATGGGATTTGTTACAATACCTAACTCATTCAGGTTTTACAAGCATCAAATTAGTAAATGCACATAGAATATAAAGCTTTTAGAACAGTGCTTGGCATAAAAGGCATGATCAATATATATTATCTATGATTATGATGATCCATATCGATAAATTGGGAGGTATTGTATTCATAACAGTAATTATAGTAGATATAATTGTTTACAATATGCAAGACATTATCTTATTTATTGCAAAGCTTTATAAGCTATTTACCTTGACTCTCAAGGTAAACTCCTCCTTCACTTTGCAGATGGAGAAACTGAGGCATAGGGTAGCTTGATCACTTGGCCAAGGTCACATATGCTTCTTGACATATCAACCTAAATTTGGCTCCAAAGTTTGTGGCTACAAACTTAAACACTCCCTAAGGCCAGGGAAGAAACTTTAGTGGGTAAAAGGGTCCTAGCATAAAACAAGGGATACGTGGCGACAAGTGTATTGATCAAGCACGACATTAGCCTGGTTTCATTGATTTTGGGATTTAAATTGGTTTTCAAGCTTGGCTGCCATTTGAATTATGTGGAGATTTTTAAAAAATAATGCAATGGGCGATGGTACCTGAGAAGCAAGAGTTTTGTAAGTTCCCCAGGTGATTGTAATGTGTAGCCAAGATGGAGAGCCATTGTTTAACAGCACAAAATGAGCCCAATTACACGCTAGCTACCATATCCAGCTAAGGCATCACTAAATCACAATCTCACATAAAGATATAATGTATTTGGTTGCCACAAATCCATCTATCCCCCCATCCACCCATCAACTGTGCACTCACATACCCACCTACCCCTCCACCATCAACTGTGCACTCACACACCCACCTACCCATCCACCCTCCCATACATTGATCTTGCATTCATTCATTCATTCATTTGTTCACTAATTCATTTATCCTTCCTTCTCTTTTTCTATGTTTCATTCACTTCTCAATCCAACTACTACCCAGCCATCCAGCCATCCACCCATCCACCCTTCAATCCATCCATCTACCCACCCACCCATCCATCCTTCTAGCCATACATTCATTTATTCATCTATCCATTCACCAATCTACCCACATACATCTCACTCATTAATCCTTTCACCCACCTATCTATCCATCCTACATTCCTCCCTTCCTTCTCTTTTTAATTCTGCCCCCTCTTCCTTCCTATCACAGCCTGGGTCACCGCTTAATACATGCTTCCTTACAATGACACAAAACTCAGCATTTCCCCCTTCTCCTTTCTGAAATGTTCCTTCTCCATAACTAAGGTGCTAGTGAGCCTCTTTAGAGGTGCCTGGTGGAAGTTAGCCAGGGAAAGAAAAGAAATCTGTTTCTGCTTTTCCCTGCATGACCTTTTTTTCCCCCAAAGAAGTCTTTTATAAACATTTCCATCACCGGAGGATGCCAAGATGTTTGAAGGGCTTCTCCAAGTTGAAAGGTAATCTCAAGCGCATAGCTGGTGTGCGATGATCTGGATCCATGAGGGAGGTTTAAGTGGGGTGCTTATGTTCGTGCACCCCAGGGCTATCCCCAGGGGCTTGCTTCTCCTCTGGGATCTGGCAAGAACAATAGGAATGAAAAAGTAGAAGTATGAAGGCTTATTCTGAGATTCTGACATGACTTTTTATATCAAGAGTCTTAAAAAAGATGGTGGGCGAGTAACAGCTTCCCTGCAACTGGGCACAGTGAGTCTGGGGAGACAGGACTCCAGGCATCTCTGGCTGGTGGGATCTGCCTATAATCATCCCTTTGAAGATACAGGGAGCCAGCAAGGGACTTCTGGACCCGAAGAGGAGGACAAAAACAGTGGAGAACTGGCAAGTGGTTGCGTGTGTTCGATGGACCTAATCACGCTGGCAACAGTGAGTACAAGCAGCAGTGAGACTGCAAACTGGAAGGGCCTTACCTGTGAACTATTTTGGTGTTCTGGGACTTGGCACTCAGTTGAACTGCCTTGGGGAGAGCTTGAGCAAGAGTGTGGAAAACTTTGGGCATTGTCTGGAGCCCCAGACTGAGCCACAGAGCTGGGCGAAGTAAGCCATTGTGAAAAATCTGCCCTGGCAAGCTCCACCTTCAGGGTCCCAGAGCAAGGATCAGGTGGGAAAAAGCATCATAGTGACTGAGCAGCCTAAAGGCGGGGTCTGAGCTGCCTTACAGCCTTAATCCTTAGGGGCAGAGTGAGACAGTTTTGGCACACTGGAGCCTTGGGCTGTTGCCCTGGGTAGAGTGCTGTGACATCACAGCTCATAGCAACCTCAAACTCCTGGGCTTGGTGCTGCCGAGACCTCTATAAGAGCTGTGCAGTGACCCCCGAGGGGTGACTCGCACCCACCGGGCCTCCTCATTCCCTGACTAGGAACTGCGGGAGCCACGCAACCCTGCATCCTCCCTTCTGTGTCCTCCCAGCCTCCACACTAGCCCGTTCATCTGGCCAGGGACTCTGGTGGCTGCGTGCACTCTGGAGGCCTCCCTGCCTCTGTGCAGAGCCCTTCTCCTGGCCAGAGACTGCTGGAGCCTTGGGCTTTCTGTGCCAAAGTCACTGGGTGCCAGGCAATCCCAGAACCGTGCGCACCACTCCCTGTCCTTTTGCTGGATCCGGGTGTGTCACACACCAGAGCTGCTTCCACAACCAGAACTCCCTAGCTAGAGCAGCCCCAGAGGAACTACACAGGGTCACTCCCTACAAAGATCCAGCAACAATAGAGTCATCCTGCAAGGTTCTAATCTTGAAGAGACACCTCCCCAACTCTGAGGACAGCCAGAGGCAACGGTGAAAAACAATCATGAGGTGAAATCAAGAGAAAAACTCTGGCAATAGGAATAATCAGACTAGATCAACTCCCCCAAGGATCAATGGGGCAGAAACAACACAAGACCCCATGCACAAACAAATAGCTGAGATGTCAGAAATTGAATTCAGGATCTGGATAGCAAATAAGATCAAATTAGAATTCCAAAAGTTATCTCAAGAATTCAA
>CAUYPK010023028.1:0-15651 GCA_963574355.1 Loris lydekkerianus
TTTACCTCTTTCATGTTTACATGGATGGAGCTGGAACATATTCTTCTTAGTAAAGTATCTCAAGAATGGAAGAAAAACTACCCAATGTACTCAGCCCTACTATGAAACTAATTTATGGCTTTCACATGAAAGCTATAACCCAGTTACAACCTAAGAATAGGGGGAAGGGGGAAAGGGAGGGGAGGGTGGAGGGAGGTGGGTAAAGGGATGGGGATTGGTGGGATTATACCTGCGGTGCATCTTACAAGGGTATATGTGAAACTTAGTAAAAGTGGAATGTAAATGTCTTAGCATAATAACTAAGAAAACGCCAGGAAGGCTATGTTAACCAGTGTGATGAAAATGTGTCAAACGGTCTATGAAGCTAGTGTATAATGCCCCATGATCATATCAATGTACACAGCTATGATTTAATTAAAAAAAAAAAAAGAATGCATTGGAACTGGAGTTTTATTTTGTTCATTCAGTGGGTACTTTTATCATTATCAATGCCATAGGATATCATAAGTCTGGGCTAGAATTATTTTCTTGGTAAACAATGATAAAGCCAATGAGAAGAAATTAATCATATGTTCTACACTGAGATTCATAAACTAATAAATTGGTTTGCAAAGTGTTCAAATTATTTGTTCTTAACCAAGTCCCTTTAGTAGGTACACAGTGGTAAAAAAATTAACATTTTCATAATTTCAGTACATGTTTTAGTGTAGAAGATGGATACGAGGTTATTTGCATTGTTTCTAAGATAGTTATTTTAATTTCATAATTAAAACATATACGTTTCATAGAGAAAATCTAAAATTTCCCTATAGAGGGGTTGTTGAGGTTATCAATAGCAGTACAAACTGTTGTTGATACTCGCTAATATATGCAAGGCCTAAGTAATGTTCTGAGTTAAAAAAAAAAAATCCACCTACTTATGTACGTTAACTAGTCTTTTAATTATCTTAACAAGCATTTGGAGAAGACTATAATTCAAACTAGAGGTTCAGCCAGCCACCAGGAACATTTTGCCTGACAATCTCTCCCAAAATATTCATATTTTAATGCTGAAATATCAATACAAAAATGAGAGTAGAATTAATGATCTTTTTTATGATAGTGGCAGAAACAGGAGCAAAACTGAGCTGTCGATAAAACATCAGCTTCTGATTATGAAGCATGAAGAATAAAGAAACAATTGACGGCCGATCTTCCATCATCTATCTGTAGATACACATGGGCCTGTAGAATTGTCAGAGCACGTGTGTTAGAAATTTCTCTGGCTCTGTTTCCACTGCTGACAATGCTGATATTAAGATTTAAACAATCCCTTCCATCCTTACACTTTGGGTAGCTGTGTCATCAAAACCCTCTTGGTTTGTTCAAATAATCTTATTTATCAAAAGCAAGAAAGCACTTTACCAACAAAAAGAACTCTGGGGGCCTTTTTTATTTTGAACTATTAAAATTTCAAGTGTACTTTTCAAGTCAAGTGTATAGTTTTCATTTCCTTATTGAAATGCTTTGAATAAACTCATTACTCTCACTGAGAATATATTAAGGCTTTTTTTTTTTTTTTTTGAGACAGAGTCTCATTCTGTTGCCCAGGTTAGACTTCTGTGGCCTCAGCCTCACTCACAGCAACCTCAAACTCCTGGGCTTAAGTGATCCTCCTGCCTGAGCCTCCCAAGCAGCTGGGATTACAGGTACCCACTATGATGTCTCCTTAAATTTTCTATTTTTAGTTGAGGCATGATCTTGCTCTTGCTCAGGCTGGTCTTGAACTCCTCAAGCAATCTTCCCACTTCGTCCTCCCGGAGTGCTAGGATTACATGACTAAGCCACTGTGCCCATTCTCACCGAGGATATATTAATATTTGTTTAATGCCAGTATACAACCATGTGACCCTGAATGCTTAACCAATACTATGTAATGACACTGAAGTTATTTATAAGCATATCAGCAGTCTGCCTTCTAATCCTCCCTTCTCTTCCTCTTGACCAGCAGACCTCTGTATGAAAGGCAGCCTGCTTTTGCACTTTTCTCTCTACATAGAACAACAGTTACTGGAATAATTTGGGTTCCTTAAAATTAGCCACTCATTACAGTGATTTGGGATGTGAACGCTCCTAAAAGGCTTTGTTCTAAATCAAGGTAACTGTACCTTCCCTTCAGGCTAGAAAACAACAAATTATAGGTTATTAGTGTAGGATTATTGGACCTGGGTATATTTCCTCATTAGTTGGGATAAACAAAGTCCTGAATTTGAGATCAGTCAAAAACTTTGTAAGCCAAAAGGCACATGATTTGCTTTTTTCTCATTCTATAACTCAACAAATTCAAACCCCTTAATGAACTACCCAGTTCCACTGGGCATAAAAAGTTTGTTTTCTGATTTCTAATTCTGAAGCTTCAGATCAGATTTTGTCCATACTTAATATTTCTACTGAGTTAAGTGACTTGCAAAGTCTCACCATCCACAGCGTGAACTTGCTCATAAAACATCATGAAGAATATTAAATTCAGTAAGTTTACTTTAAGCAAAATATGCTGGGTTGGTGGTGGGCACAGATGGTATGCCCCAGGCCAGAGGAGTTAAGTCTTACCATCTAAAAGGCAGTGACTATTTTCAACTTTCGATGCAATGCTTATGACAAGGACTCTTTCTTCCTGGATTAAAGTCAGGTTGTATTAGAGAAAGCGTAGCTAACAGGAAAACCCTAAGAGCCAGTATGGGTGGAAAACACCACTTTTCTGTCTCAAATCAAGACTGATTGGCCCCATGAGTGGATCAGCCCCTGAGCCCTGGCAGTAAAGATGGGGCCATCATGGTCCCTCCGGTAACTGTTGCTGTCCCAACGGCCAGGCTGCCGTTACCCTGACCAGTGAGGAAAGTGAGAGTCCAGGCCTACATCATAAACACTAGTTCATGTATCCGGATTTTCAGAGACATAGAGCCTCGCATTGTAAACGATCCTTGTTTAGGAACACATTTTATAGTAGAGTCCTATTGAAATCCATTCTTTCTGACAGGGATTACTGCTAATGCCAGGGAGGTGAATGGTCATGTGCCACCTGCTGTGTTTGTTCTTCAGTGAGGAGCAATGTTATTCAGAAGATGTTATAGAGAGATGTTTGTCAAGCTATCCCACTGACTCTTTAACTGGCATGCAATTCAACCTGGAAGCCTGCTTGTTCATCTATGGAAGATAGATACCCCTTGAACAAGTATTGAAGGGCTGTAATGATGCAAGTGTCAAGTTCTTGGTAGAGAATTGAAATTTAGGCTGATGCAACTACAAAGCAATACAGCTTCGGTTAATTCCATTGCCATATAGACTATAGGGGAAGGTAGCCAGAGCCTTTCATTAGGATGGTGAGTTTCCTGGGAAACAATGATGGCTTTTGGATGGGACAAGCAAACCTACAAGGAACAGTCACTAATGGCAAACTAGAAGCTAAGGATTAGTCTGTTTAATGGGATTTGGAGATTAAAGAACAATTTCTATAAAATATCCTAGAAAAGGTATTTTTATAAGACAGACTTTTAAAAGCCAAGAATCAGTAGTTTCTAATAATAAGCATAATTTAAAATAAATAATGACATGGAATATGTACAAACTGGACCTAGGGAGAGAAAGCAGCATCAAGAGGGGAGACGGAGCAGTTTTGAACCAGCAGAAATGTGCTTGCTTGATCTTTCAGTTTGTGAATGCTTTCTTCCCCAATCACTAAAACATAAACCTAAAATTCCTCTAAAATATGAAATGATTTCTTATTGTCACTTTTAAAAAGAAATTTTTTCAATGCCAAGTATAATTCGAACGCATAATCATTGCATGTTATCTTTTCATCTAATTTGTGTATTTATGCCATTAGAAAAAAGAGAAGTAAAAGTGAAATGGGCAAAGTATCAGAATTGTTTCTTTAGGTTTAGTTGATCTCCTTGGGCTTGAATATATGCTAACATATGTTGGCCAGTTTTTAAAGGAAATCGATGCCAAGTATATGAATAAAACAGAGACAACATGAGATTGGACACCAGCTTCAGAAAAGAAAATTGTGGTATTACAGCAACCTATTTAGTAAGAACACCAGCAGTCTCTGCAAGCATGGAGTTTATATATGCGATTAAGGAAGCAGGATAGAGTTAGGAAGCTAAAAAATGATAATTTAAATCTTCAACAGTAAGTGTGAGTAAAGATCAGGATGGGAAACTATCCATCACCATTTCCATGTCCTAAACTGGCAAAATTTCATGAAAAGGAAGAAACAAAGATGCCTGGAAGGTTTTCTTAGATGTTGTAAAACAGCCTGAGAGTTCTCTTTATCTCTGAATCCTCTAGCTCAAAAGTGCAAAAGGAAATGATGGTTCTGGAGCTTTGATCTATATTTTAAACAGAAGGTATATCTGTAAACCCTTGTTGGGATGTCCAAATAGTTATAAAGAAAGAAATAATGACCCACTTGCAGTAAAATTTCGTTTGTGAATGTTTGACTGGGAAAGGAATCATTAAGAGATCAACTTACATTAATAAGTTCAACCTCCCAGATTTTTTTCAACAGGTCCATCGATGTGTAGCCGTTAATGAGAAAGGCTTTGGTGTAGTCCCCCAGTTCGATGGAATCCAGCCATTCAGCCACGGACGTGGGATGGTAGCCATCATGACCAATGGGTCTCATCTGTAATTAAGAAAATCACAGTAGGATTAATTTCAAGTGCTCCAACAACAGAAGGCTTGGAAATTTATCTGATATGAAGCAACAGATCTTTCTGGAGAATCAAGCAAGGAAAAAGAAAACACTCTGAGCACAATTCAAAGCCATTAATAATTTTCATGCCGAATTAGTTTTCAAAAATACACCCAGAAATTTCCAATTTAGCTGCTACATTAACTCCATATGGGAAAGATCTAAATATGTCAACCTTCTATTACAGACATTATTGGTATTCTGTAGGATGGAATCAAAAATGATATCAGTTGGGTGGTGTGAAGTTCAATGCCAAAGGCACACAGAAGTACGCTTCCAAAATACAGGTGATAATTCCTGTCGGTGCAACATCAAAGCATGTGACAATACTGCATGACTGAAGCTTCAAAAGGAATTCTCGCTTATGCAAGACATGTCATGTGGGTACTGCAAACACACTGGGGAAACAGGCTGCCGTGGCACGCCAGTGAAGAAGAGGCTTTTGGGTGTTTTAGGACCATGTGTTCTGGATCGAGTCTACAGTATGTTAGACATGAGTAGAGAGCTGGCTGGCAGACAGACTCCTATTTTTTGTCAGCTATATACAGATTTATTTTTTTAAATACTTTAGGAGAACAAAGAAGTGTGACAGCGACATAATGTTTCTGAGTTTAAATTGGAGTGTGAAAGTAATTTAAGCAAGAGGAACTTCTGGGTTTAAAATTTTGTATGGATTATTCTAGTCCTGGAGCTAGCTTTTATTTGAAATTTTAGCTGAATTTGTGGTTCTTGGTTATTGAAGTGACTTGCTTCTAAAACTTGTGCCCTGGTGCATGCCATCCCAATCTCCTACTTCAGTGATGAGGGACAAGTGACCTCTCATCGACCCGACCTGAGCCTTGAGTGAAATTCACGATGGAAACAGCAAAACCGGGCAAAACACAACGCGAATTTTCCTCCACCTTCAGATTTAAAGAGATAAATATTAATGGAAATCTCTATGATTCTGACTTGTGGGCAGAGAAAAAATTAGTCTGGGCACCAGGGATTCAGATTTTAATCTTAAACATGTTAAGCTTTCTGTCACTACAGAGTTCTCATTTTTGAGATTCTCTCTTGGAAGTTACTTTTTTTCCTTTACTCTCTCCTGTTTTTCTACTCCCCAGTATCGTTCTCATTGCGAGATTTAAATGCTCTCTATTTTAAAATTACAGAGCAACTCATTACTTGCATTGGAGTCAGAACTGCATTAGACCTTTGTATTTCACTTTTAATAGATCAACTGACGCATCTTAACTAGCCACGAAAGGTTTGTTCACATAACACTTAGCTCAGTATTTATTACATAATACAAATGTATTTATTTACATAATACAGTATTTATTACATAATACAGTATTTATTACATATTACAAATGTATGATGAATGACAACTAGAGGTTTGCAGTCTACAGTTTAGTGGCATTCATAAGGAACAGGATATTACCAATGTGTCAAGTTGGAGACTAGGACCCACAGACAAAACTCATAGGTATTAAGTATTTTCATATCCTATAGAGAGTTACAAATATTTGGGGGCTAAGAGCATTCTCCAGGACTTGTTAAGAGGTGGTTGAACTAACTACTAACTTAACCAATCACTTGAGCTCCATAAGGAAATAAGGAAGAAAGAAAGAGATAATCACTAAACTTAAAGTTATAATAACAACCCGGCAGGAAGGTCTTGCTGTTGGCCTACCCAAGAAGCTGACTACCCCAGCAGTGGAGACAGGTGACAAGCTTTGGGAGTCTTCATGACTCCACTTGGGGAAGGGTCAGGTTGTCCCATATCAGAGAAATGTGCAGTGGGGTACCCGCAGGTTGTCCCTATGCACTATGTCACTCCTTTGACGGACCAGTCAGCTGCCACCTGCATCACAGACATTTTGATGGTCAGTGTCAGCCAGAGAATCAGAGAGCCCACCAGAGGACTGCAAGGCAAATGCAGATAAAAATAAAGAAGTTGCCCATCCTCCAACCCCTCCTTCATGTCCCGGTGCTGGAGAACTCAAGACTCATAAGGGAGAGAGGTGCCCGTCCCTTTGGAGAAGCTTGAACTTGGGATGAAGGAAAAGGAAGAAGATAAAACTGAAGGTTTAAATTGGATTAGAGCTAAGTTTTCGGTATTTTACATGCCTCAAAAGCTGTTGTAGATGTCAGAGATGATATTAAGAAATAGTAAAGTATCGGCCGAGCTGGTTGAAGGCAATGAGTGGAAAAAGTAAAAGCAAATGAATCAGCATCTCACTGAATGCGGACTGCTCCGTGGTCTGATGACTCCTGGAAGGCACGTTCTCCCAGACCAACCTTACGGAGGTGAGAGGGAGAGAAACATGTGCTGAGCGCATAGGCAGAACTGAAGACCCTGGAAACGGGTATGCTGACGTGTGCAGGGGCAGTAGTCATCCGTCCAGGCACTCCATAACTATTTAATCAGTGCTCATTCTGACGAATACTATGGAAATTCTAGGGAACAAAAGAGTCATAGTCTCTCCCTCATGGAAATTATAACTCTTAATTAAAACATGTGAACAGATGACCAATAAATTATGAAGGCTTCTGCATACCTGAAGAGAGGAAACCATTAGAGCCGAATGAAGTTACAAAATTAACTTGACGTGTATTTAACGATATGCAGAATGGTTACTGTGCTGCACAATAATTTCTTTCAAAGCAATTCTCCCATCTGTTCCTTTATTTCTATTCCTACTGCCACTCCCCTGCTTAGGTTCTTGTTAGTGCTCGCAAAAACAAACACAATAGTCTTCCACATGGCCTCACACCTTCGGTTTAGCTTGTATCTCGCTACTACATTAGTCTTTTAAAAGCCAGACTGTAAAGACAACCCTTGTGTGAAAAGCTACAGTGGCTCCTTCTGCAGAGAAGTCCAAACGTCCCATTCCGGCATCTAAGGCAAATTGACATCATCCTAATCCCCCACTCCTCATGTACCCAATAAATGTGACTGCACATGGATATGTCACAAGAGTAAATTGCTAGCCAACCCTTGAACATGAACTGTGCAAGACCCAGTCATATCTTTTCTAATAGAATTTTCCATGCTTGGAATGCTCTTGCCCCTATTTCTGGAGTGATTTCTCCAGGACTGGTTTCTCTTCCAGAGTTCTAAGGAACATTTATAGGACATCGCACACAGATATATAGGTATCGCCAACATAAATCAAGAATAAGTGTATTTATCTCCTTCAGCTCAAAAACTGGTTCTCTCACTCTAGTTTCCCATTTCAGTTAATGGGGGAACTATCACCCCATGGCCCTGAGTAGAAGCTTGTGAGTCACATGACATTCCTCTTTCTGTTCACTATCATATCTAATGAGGACAGCAAGTCCTATAAATTTGATTTCTAAGAAGCCTCTCAGTTCAGTTCCCTTCTTTTTTTTTTTTTTTTTTTTTTTGAGACAGAGTCTTATTCTGTCATGCTGGTTAGAGTCCTGGAGTCCTGTGGCATCATAGCTCACAGCAACCTCATACTCTTGGGTTTGAGCAATCCTCACCTTAGCCTCCTGAGTAGCTGGGACTATAGGCATGTGCCATCATGCCTGGTTAGTTTTTCTATGTTTAGTAGAGATGAGGTCTCGCTCTTGCTCAGGCTGGTCTTAAACTCCTGAGCTCAAGCATAAAGAAGTTGCCCATCCTCCAACCCTTCCTTCATGTCCCAGTGCTGGAGAACTCAGAACCATAAAGGAGAGAGGTGCCCGTCCCTTTGGGGGAGCTTACACGACCCGCCTCAGCCTCCCAGAGTGCCAGGATTACAGGCACGAGCCATCAGACCTGCCTACTCTCTTCTAAAATGGACTTTGGACTCTGAGAATCCCAACAGCCCTACTTCTTTGATGGTTGATCTTTGGCAAGTTACATACCTCTTTGATCCTCAATTTCCACTTTTATAAAATAAGCATAATAATAGGGACCCGAAGTGTTGTTATAAGGATTATGTTATACAGGGTATGTAGGCTGCCTACTACAGTGCTTTGAATATAATAGCTATTCAATAAGTCTTAGTTATCTTCCCTCCCCACTGCTCTAAATAAGGCCCATCCTCATTTAGAAATAGCATAACATGATGCCCTGGGCTCCAAATCTTTTCAACTTCCAGTCAAAACACTCCTCCCCTCTCTCGTCCCTTCCTTCTGCCCTCACTCCCTTCCTTTTAATTCTGTTTTAGAAGGGGTTTATTCTGCTAACATCTTTTCTCCTTTCCTCTGTAGCTGACAGCTATTTTTTCAGAGGCAAGTTCCAACAAGGTCACTCAAGCAGACTGAATTGTTTCCACTTCTTTGTTCTCTCCCTGTCATGTCTCTGAGCCCCTGTCCAGGGGATCCACCTCGCCTCTCACTGGGGCTGGAGTTACGCCTCAAGCTCATCACTGCTGGCCCAAGACATGGGTAGAAGTGTCAGAGTGGAGGTTTGCAGATGAGGCTCCTGTGTTCCTATGATCGACGAATCCTTTTGTGTTCTTAGGCTCTATTCTAAGAACAGCAAGTGCTGAGTTAGTTGCTTAACTGCTGGTTCTGGGAGAAAAATGAAGGCTTGTAGAGCAAACCTAGATTTAACCCCAAGGATGAAAGCCTGGAGTTTACCCTACCTTCACAGAACTCAGGAAAGTCCAATTAAACTTAGCTGAACCTCAACTGACCTGCAGACCCATGAGAAAGAAAAATATGTACTTTTTGTGATTGCTGTAAACTATTGACACTTTCATAAACAGGTAAAAACAGAATAGAGTCAGTCAGTCCTTGTTCCAAAAGCCTTGGTGTTTGTACACGGGGTCTATAGATATAACTAGACACTGTGATTTATGAATCCATTGGGAAATGCATCTCCATGAGACTGAGAAGGATTCCGGATGCTGAGCTGAGCAAACACCAGTGTCACGTAAAAAAAATCGATGTCTTGCGTTTTTATTGATCCTCACCTGAGTAATTCTTTATCGTATGAGTCGGAGGATTGGTGGTGCATAATTCTACATGCCCAATATACCTCCATACCTTTGTTCACATCATTCTCTGTGCTGAGAAGGCTCTTTCTCCCACTGAAATTCTACCCATCCTTTAAAAAGTCTTGCTTTAACATTACTTCCTGTGTAAAGCTTTCTCTAATGTTACTATTCCTTCCAAGTAAAAATCATATCTTCTGCTAGATTTCTGTAGTTATTTGCCCATCGTTCTATTATGGTATTACAAAAAAATCTGCTCACAGTAACAGAGAGGTGAGTTTCTGTCTTCTGCAGTGGACTGCCTACCCCCATGAAGAAATGAGGTGTTAATCATTTTTGAGGTTGCTAAATTGTCCAGCAAATCATCTCACACATGACGGGAATTTGCTGAAAGTTTGTAAGTGATTTAACGAACACATGAAAATTAAATGAAATCACATCACTGGTGTGATCTGTTTGTGGAGGAAACTTGCATTTTGTACTCCATGTTATAACAAGTAAGCTTATTTTTAATACCTACTCATAACATTGAAACTATCTAAAACCTCCAACATGGAGGCCTAATTCCAGGTAGGGTCTTGTGTTATAAACTGGAATGAATTTTGTTTCCATAGCCTGGTGGTTTTGATCCTATCAGCTGTGGAACTATGGGCAAGATACTTCATCCCTGAGCTTCAGTGGTGTCATCTAGAAAATGAAGGTGTTGGACCAGTGATCTCAAAACTTCTTTATAATTCTGAAATTTTACAATTCCACGATTTATATATTAACTTTCAATTAGTATCCAATGTATTTACCCAGGAAAGAGAAAAGGCAAGACAAAACTAAAAAACAATAACAACAACAAAAAAATGCACACATACATGTAGAGGGTGCCAAAAATTATATACATACTTTATGAAAGAAGAATACTATATTAAAATTGTGATACTTGATAAGTACCAATCAAGTTTTTTATCTTGTTTATTGTATCTTGTGTCTCTTAGAATTGCAGAAGTCAAACATGACTTGTGTAGTACAATTTTAACACAATTTTTTCCTGTCTTAAAATATGCATACTTTTTTTTGTAACCTCAGGTGCCATTTTGGGGGGGCACATTTTAAGAAAGGAGAAAACTGTATTAAAATTATAATACTCAACCAGGTGCAGTGGCTCACACCTGCAATCCTAGCACTCTGAGAGGCCAAGGCAAGCAGATTGCTTGAGCTCAGGAGTTTGAGACTAGCCTGAGCAAAAGTATAACTCTGTCTCTACTAAAAATAGAAGAAACCTAGCTGGGTGTTGTGGTAGATGCCTGTAGTCCCAGCTACTTGGGAAGCTGAGGCAGGAGAACTGCTTGACTTCAAGAGTTTGAGGTTGCCATAAGCTATGACATGATGGCACTCTACCCCAGGGTGACAAAGAGTTTCTCTCTCTCTCTAAAAAAAAAAAAAAAATTGTTAATACTCAAGTAAGTCACATTTCACTTCTGCAATTATAAGAGATACAAGATACAATATACAAGATGACAAATCTTATCAATATGTATTGAGGGTTACAATTTTCATACAGTTTTTCCCTTTCTTAAAATGTGTATACACTTTTTGGCACCCTCTGTATATATTTATATACATGTATAATGGGACATGTAGACTAAAGGTCAGATGGCATCCACATTTCTTTCATGTATCTTCAACAGTTCCCGCAGGGAGTACTGTAGCTACTTTCTCAAATTAGCAACGGTGAAATTCCAGGAACATCTGGCAAGACAGGGCTAGGAAGAGGCAGCTCTAGGGGCCTGTGGGCCAGCAGCATTGCTGAGTGTGAATGGAAATCTATGCCCAGCACTCTACGATCTGAGTCTGTAACCTGAGACATGGAATATGGGCAGACAGCAGGAATTTTTAACAGAGGCTCACACCAAGGCAATCTGATTTAACTTGTTGAATTCCAAGTCTAGGGAAAACCCAAACTGGCACAGAAATTGGAGGTAGTAGTGAGACTCTAGTCTTGGGAAAATTTAGACATATTGACATGTTTTACCGAACACCTTCTTTGCCATTGTTGTTCCACCTAAGTGCACAGTGATTTTCCTCCAGGGGCCTCTTAAAGCATACCCGGCCTCAGAGAGTGTACGCTGTCAACATCACAGGTGACATGGGGCAGAGTGACAGTAAGGTGTGTGCTGTGTTGTTCTCGGGTTTTAAGGGGGGTATCTATGGGGCAGTTGACCAGCCTAGGCTCTGAGACTGCTTGAACTACTTTAACCACAATAACTCATGTTATAAGCATTTTATACATATAAGAGGAGGAAGAAAGATTTTCCATGCTTTAAAAAAGAAATGTTTGAAAACTACCACTTTAGAAAACTTTTGTAAGAAGACATGATCATTGCAGCTTTAGCCTCTTACTTTCTTGGTTTTAATTGAAATATTCTGGGTCCATCACTCACATCTCCATCTCTTTCTCACTCTCTGTCATTATTCTTCGCGGCCTGCCTCCAGCCGTGTCTGCTTAGACAAGGACAGACCTTATAAGATGATGGAGCCACAAGATGAGCCACATCCACAAGATGGAGCCACAAAATCCATGTACAGCGATTGGAAGGTAATAACAGTAAAACAGGCAAAGAAAGTAAAGAGAGGAAGAAGGTGGGATATGTTGTAACAGATCAGGGGTTACAGGAAGAAAAGTAGGTCTCAATGTAATAAGTTATTAAGCCAGAAAATGATACTAGCATGGTAATTAGACCAAAAGAATAAGGAACCCCCAAAGGCCAATAGTGAATTAGACAGATATTTTCATGTCTGAATGTGTTTCAGAATTGAGACAGAGGCTACTCTTTAACTCTCCAAGACTGCCCTGTTTTCTTCTACACAATAGGGCTTAAAGTGGGTTCTTTAAGAACTAGAGACAACACACAGCAGCTTCTTTTCTGGGTGCTGCTGCAAAAATATGACTGATCTTAAACCTCCAGGTCACTTCCAACCAAGAAAAGAGATTCCTTGCTCTAGATTTTCTTTTCTTCTCATAAACTGGATCACCAGTCCCCACAGCCCAGCTTTGACCACACAGGGAAAACACTCTGGAGCAGGGACGGGGAACCTGTGGCCTAAAAAAACCATGGGTAGCTTTCTAGACAGTTTGACTGAAACCAAATTATATAGAACAAATCCTTTTGCTTTTATTAATATATTTTGTCTTTTATATTTTTTAAATGAATGCATCTAAAATACTTATGATATCAAAGAATAAAATAATTTTTAAAAAAGAATCCTCCCATATTGATCAGCACAATTAGAGCATTAGTAAGCCATAAGGGCTAACCTGATGGCGCTATAGTCATGATTTACTTCTAATTTCCCCCATCTGACCAGCACCACTACCCCATAGGCTGGTTTGTGAGAGTTTATGGGGGTTGAGTTGGCCAGTCTGTTAATAGCTTTTGACAATGGTGCCCTGTGTTTCTGTTTGAAGTAGAATTTGAGAGTAGCTGCATAGCTTAAATTCTGTCTCCTCACCAGCCCATCATGTTAAAGAACACCAAGACAATGCTGCTGAATGTAAACAGATTTTTAAATGAGGATTAGGAATTGCAATGTTATCTTGTTTCTGCTACAGATATGATGATTTGCTTGCTTTGTGGTACAGCAGTATCAGAACTGAAGAATTATTCAGTGTTCTTCAACACTATAACATTCATAAGGACAACACACATTTTAAATTAGAGGGAGAGGCACCAAAGGTTTATTGCAGAAATTGAAAGATGAAAAGCAAAAGCAAAGACAATTCATTCAAGCAGCAATAAGACCTGGAAATAATGCCATGGAAACAACTTATAAAGTAGCTTATATACTTGGGATACAAGGGAAGCCATTTAGGGATGTAGAGATTGGGAAAGAATGCATTGTCAAAGTCATAGGATGCTTAGAACCTGATAATGTTTCCAAGTATAAACAACTGCCTTTTTCAAGGAGAACCATAACTGACCAGCAACACGAAGTAGACTTCAACTTAACAGAAAAACTTAATACAATATTTCAAAAGGAAGATATCTACGTTCAACTTCTTTGGATGAATGAATGGTACTACTGACTTGGCGTAGGTTTTATACTTCATTCACGTCATAACAGATTATTTTCTTTGCTATGAACAGTCACTTACTTTGGGCATTCCTGAAAATAGGAATAGAAATTAGATAGATAATAGGAATAGGGAATAGATTATTTGCAACAAA
The DNA here is from genome assembly GCA_963574355.1 of Loris lydekkerianus. Lineage (NCBI taxonomy): Eukaryota > Metazoa > Chordata > Mammalia > Primates > Lorisidae > Loris > Loris lydekkerianus. The sequence goes on from CAUYPK010023028.1 coordinate 13,890, forward strand.
TTTCAAGACAAATGTTGTAAAGGTGGACTGAATTTGGTAGATATAGTGAGCGTATGTAGAGACAGTGCACCTTCCATGACAGGAAAAGATGAAGGGTTTATTGCATAGATTAAAAAAAAGGATAAGCAGTCTGGGCACAGTGGCTCATGCCTGTAATACCAGAGGCCAAGGCAGGTGGATTGCCTGAGTTCATGGAATCAGACCAGCCTGAGCAAGAGTGAGACTCTGTCTCTAAAAATAACTGGGCATTGTGGTGGGCACCTGTAGTCACAGCTCCCAAAGAGGCAAAAGAATTGCTTGAGCCCAAGAGTTTGAGGTTTCTGTGACTTAAAACACTATGACATTCTACCGAGGGTTACAAAGTGAGAGTCTGTCTCAAAAAATAAATAAATAAATAAATAAAAATAAGTATAAGCAGATCCAGGTGTCCTCCTTTCTTTGTATCCTGCATCAGCAAAATCCTTGGGCTAAAGCTACTGTTTTAAGTGATACATTGCAGACAGTTATAAGTATTATGAACTATATTCATGCAAATAAAACATGGAGAAAGTTGAACAGTGGGGTATTCAGTGTGGATTTACTGTATCATTCTACAGTGTATTGCCTGTTTGTTATCTATGCCAGAGCAGATAGCTAAGTTTTATGAAGAACAGAGTCAGCAATGTGAATTGTTGAAAGAAGATTTCTATAGGAATATAGCATTTCTGTGTAATATCATATCAAGTCATAATGACTTGAGTATTTCTTTGCAAGGTAAAATTAAGTCAATATTTGATTTATGGCAAAAAATCCAAGCATTTTGAAAATAGCTTTTTTCAAAACGCTGCTTCTTTAAAAGGAAACTTCAGATAACATTTTCCCAGTTTGCAAAGGTCATTGATGGGCAGGATTATATTAATATATGGAAATCAGTTGAAGATGATGAGGTTGTTATGGATCTATTAATTTGAGAGCACAAGGAAAGGTTCACTGACTTTGAGAATCACAGCATCACACTCAAATTAGCATTTCAGCCTCATCTATTTGATATCACTAAAGCACCTGAAGACCTATGCGTGGAACTGATTGAGCTCTCTGTAGATGATATTTTAAATCATTGTTTGATGCTAAGAAAAATTTAATTAAAATATGGAAAAATGCAGTGGAATACCCACGTCTTTGGCAACATGCCAATGCTTTCTGGCTCTTCAATCACTTATTGCTATGAATCTACATTCTCCTACCTAACCCAAATCAAGACTGATGATTTGGGTTAAGACAATCAACTGAAACTGTGGACCTCCATGCTGCCACCACATATTCAAAGAAATGAATGCTTCCAAGAAAACACAAATACAACAAAGTCATTAAAAGGTTAGTAAACTTTAAAATTAACAAGTAGTTTCATTTTTTTGTAATTAAGAAGATAGTAGTTATATTTTTATAAATTAATGTATATTTTAAAGTATATCTAATCAAAGTTTTTTGAATGTGATCTTATTTAATTAGAACTGAATTAATGTGGTCTTCCAAGATGAAAATGTCCCCCCACAACATGCCCCGCAGCAGTGGTTCTCAACCTGTGGGCCGCAACCCACAGGGACTGTATTAAAGGGCCGCGGCATTAGGAAGGTTGAGAACCACTGCCCTAGAGCTTGGGAAATGCTTCTGAAACCTTCATATGCATAAGAACCACGGGGGGGGGGGGGGGGGGATTTTGGTACTTAGTTTATATGGGGGATATGCATTTAGTACAAGCTTCCTTGTGTTCAGTCCATGGACC